>QANX01003028.1:46418-104972 GCA_003254975.1 Ochetophila trinervis | reverse complement strand
TTTTGTTAATTTAATATGTTTTATAATTTGAATTAATGATTATTTAGACATATAAAAAATTTAAATAAATAATTGAATTAGAATTCGGATTGGTCCAAATAAAAAAGTTTCGAACTTGTTCAAAAGTTCGAGTTTATACCTAATCTATAAAATTTTAAAACCCAAATACAACCCAAAATAAAATTAAACAGTTTTAAATTCAGATTACATTAGACTCTTACTGAATTTTTTCAAATGAATTTACTCGAATTTTGAACTTTTAATTTTTTTTTACATGTATGGACAACAATCTATCTCTTAAGGCCACGTTTTGTTGGATGAAAGTAGAAAAGACGTTAATCTTTGGCTTTTTTAATTTATATTTTTATACAAATATTGTTATAAAATAAAAAAGAACAACCACTTTTAATCGGACAAATACAAACTCGATTTCAAAGCCTCTGTCTCTAACATAACCTAAGTAATACAAATAAGAATATGTTTAGTGACATCTACTAATAAAAAACATGTTCTAAAATTTTGCTTCATGCATACATACATGCACATGTATTGAATCACACATATATATATTTTATAGGCAATTCTGTGCCCATAACCAACAATCAATCAGAATAAATCATCTCCCACAATCTTATACTTTGATATCAAACTCTCACTGCCTTCCATAAACTTGGTTGTTATTTTATAAATTTCACAAAGCTTTTCATGATCTTTTTATGGACAAAGTCGATTTTAAAACCATTAGACTCCAGAATTTTCAGACGCAAAAACCAATCTTTAAGAAGATTTTCAGTGACATCCACTAGCATAGTTTTACGCAGGCTATGAATGAGTCCGCATAAGAGGTAAAACGCCATGCTTTTCATTTCTACATTTAACTTCGATTCATCACCGCCGCTAACATCTCCATACTTAGCAAGCAAGTCCTTGAGAGTATGAGCCAAGTCGTAAGTTACCTTATATTTCCCAACATTTATAATTTTTACCTTCAAGTCATCAGCTGTTAGTTGGAATCTTCTTGATGAATAATTTGAATTCTGAAGCCAATTGATGAACTCTTGGATGTAATCTTGAACTTCTAGTGCTGGTCGATGCCTTTCTGATGTTCTAAATATTTTATACTTAACCAACACTAGGTGCAAATCGTCCAATTCTTTTTCAGATAACTTGGAAGCCAAATCCATCAATGTCATGGAGTTAGCCTTACCTTCTTTCCCCACCACGGCACTTTCCTCTTTCTCTTTGTCTAACACTAAATTTTTCTCCATTATTTCTGTGTCAAGCTTATTTTGACCCACACTTCTCAGTTCTACATCTTTTAATTCTCCCTTCAATACATGTAAAACCTGATAGGAAATTGACAAATATATATATATATATATATATATATTCATATGTCATGAGGATGGATTAAAATAGTATAAATTGTAAAGGGTTAGGAGGATATTATTCAGGTGACTCAATTTTGAGTTATATGTAAAGAAAATAGCATTTATACATATTTTCTAGTGATTTAAAAATATTACAAAAGTAGAAATTTGGATGATAAACTTCAAAAGGGTTTTAGGGAAATGGACAAAACTATATATATATACCTCAGAAATCACGCATTGGACATGAGCAATATACTTGCACCCTACACAGTAATAAACGCAAAGGCGTGGATCTCTTTCCATTTCACAAGAATCGCAGTAGTATTCACCTGAATCATCTTCGACCATCGAATCAACGAGAATGAGAGAATGGATATGGCATTTGTGTTTTATAACCGATGGCAATGGACCACAAAGCAAGTGGACATTGAAGTCGCATGGCACGCAACGTAATATGTGATCTCTACTCCAATTCAATCCAGGTAAGCAATCCATGGAATACTGTGTACAATACGCATCATGAGCATTGCAACTACCAGTAAGGGGACGAGATTTCCTTAGATAGCAAAGAAGATGGTCATGCCCTTGATATCTTATGCAAAGTCTCAGAAAAATGCAACTTAAACACACACTAACATCGCACTTTTTACATAGAAAATTGAACCTATAACATTCATCTAGGCAAGAAGAACAATAAAGTGGCTCATATGAAAAATAAAGGATAAGACGATGTTTTGGATGAAAAGGATGCATTATATCTTTAGGAAACTTGGTACACGATTTGTGAACCAAAAACTCACATATTTTGCAATAATAACAATACGTTGGACTACCAAATCGCGATGGTGATTTACATACATAGCAGTCAAATGATGACAATCCATCTTTCTCAACAAGTTCCATTGGTGTTAGATGGCAAAGAGGTTGAGTTTGATCATCGTAGCATGTTATTGTGGGTGCCAAAGCACATTCAACATGCATGTCTAAATTGCACTCGATGCAAGAGTATGAATAACATTGTGGTTCGGATCTATTTTTTTCCGTATTGCAAAAAGGACATGTATAAGAAGTATTAGTACGCAAAGACAAAGGGTGGTGAGGGTGAAAGGCGTGACTGATTAGGGGTGGCATTTTTACAGCACAATGATAATGGAGGTGATAGCTACACTTAAAACAAGAATAAGAAGAACCTTTTTCGATTAAGAATTTGCATTTGTTGCAGCGATTGATGAAACGGAATGGTTGACCTATGTTATGATTTAGGACCAAAGGATGACCATGACTTGACGCTTGAGTATCCATCTATGATCTCGGTAATTTTGAGCTCAATTCTCTAGAGACGAATATGAAAGTTCATATATATATATATATATATGAACACTCAATCTCCTGTGAGGATATATTATATATCTATATAGAGATTGATTAGCTAAGAAAATGGTATTTCTAAATTAATTGCTTTAAGAGATGGTAAGTAATAAAGGTTGCAAGACAGTAGAAAATTACTGTGTATATATATATATTCTTTTCTGCATAAACACTTATGCAAAATTCTTTTCCCTTTCTCTTTTCTTTTCTTTTTTGACCTTAGCTCTCTTTAATTTTCTAGACTGCTTTCAGCATCAAGTAAATACTTCTTTTTTTTTGGGCAAAGAGCATCAAGAAAATAAATCATTCATCACGAAATTATTCACAATCAAGAACAATTTAAATTAACGATCATCAAAAGAGGTGGCCAAATGATGAGAACGCGTGCATGTCATATATTCAACTTTGGACAACAACTCTGAAAAAAAGGCAGAGTATCTGGCCGAATATTGAAGACAAGGAAGGAAACCAAAAAAAAAAATGTATTTCAATTTTTATCCATGATCTCAAAAATTATATTCCTAAATTAATTATTTTTTCCCCTCGGACGCCATGTACATTTTTTTTTTAAAAAAAGACTAAAAGGGTTTTGAATAGGGGGGCAAAAAAATTATGGAAAAAAAAATATAAAAAAAAAAAGGATAAAAAGAGCCCCTACATAAGAAAAGAAAAACAGAGTAAACAACAACATAGAAGAGAGAGGCAGAGCAATAAATACCCAATCGAAAATATTGAAGTAATACACTCTTTCATCAAGTTTCATTTTCCAAAACTCTTGTTATTTTCTCTATATTTCTCCCTGTATTTCTTATATCTCTCCAACTTACCTTCCTTTGATATATTTATTAACTGAAAATCCAAGTCCAAATAAGATGATTATGGATTAGGGATTAAGCTCATTACTTTTTAGATGGATATGCACATACTTCGGAAATTACGCAATATACATGGGCTATGAATTTACACTCTGCACAATAATAAACAACAAATTCTCAGATCTCTTCCCAGTTTTACAAACATCTCAATAAGATTCGTCTGGATCTTCTTCGATGATTGAATCAACAAGTGTTAAGGGATGAACGTGACATTTATGTTTAAATGAGCATGGCAATGGACCACATAACAAATGGATATTAAAATTAAAATCCACAGAAGGAAATACAAAAGGTTTGGTATGCCTAAGTTCATTGGTATTGACTTTGTTTTGCATGCCTTTTGTTAAAGTATATAATTCAATTTTAAATTTATTTTTTATAAATTTAAATTTATGAAAACAATGATACTGTATTGTAATTAAAAATTCATTCTTATAAAAACAGTAAGACGAGCATAATTTATGAAATAAATACATACATATTGTGCAATCATAGAATGGATTGTACATGATTTTTCATTTTTATCATCAATGACTAAAAAATTGTAATGATAACTGAGATGTTGAACCTCCAATTTTTCTCTATTTTTCTTCAAACTGATCAGAAATATTCATGTCCCTTTCTTGCTGATAAAAGAGTTCATCTGAAATTCAACTTTTGTAGTTGATGCCAATGTCCTTATTGTCTTCTAGCTCGTCCTATGCATGTTGTTGACGACCACCAAAATAAATAAGTAAACAAAGAAATAATTTTTTTTAGCACAATACATAAGTAAATTAAAACCATTGAGGGATTAAATCTCAAAGAGGTTTATTTATTAAAAAAATTATTAGGACATTATTTTCATTGATGAGAATTATGGGTTTTCATTGATCTCTTAATTTTTGTTCTTCCGCACGCCATTCCTAATTTTTTTTTTTTAATAAATATAGCATTCAAAACATTAAAAAGAAGCAACAAAAAGACACCCCTCAAACGGAGGAGGCAAAACCAGGCTCACCTCCCAACTATCTTTAACAACAATGTTTAAGACCGAAGGAGGGAAGGAGTTCAAATTCCACATATTTAAATCAAAACAAAAATCAGCCTTAAAAGTAAGCTTTGAAAGGCCGCACGCCATTTTTTTTTTTTACTAAAACAAAATAGTTTATTCGTAATAGGATCATAGATTTAGAAGTTATCTAGTGAATGAGTTCCACAGGCCATTTTTTATTTTTGTTAACAATTATAAATGTAATATTTATGCAGGAAAATAATTTAATTTAAATGCAATAGAATAAAATGATTAAAAGAGAGAGAGAAAATGGGATAGTTATAGATTGTGATAGTTAGGCTAGTTTTTATTTTATTTTTAAATTATAATTAATTTCCCGTTGGATTAACTTGCCGTTGCAAAGGAGAGAGATTATTACTTTTTTGGTAATAACAAAGGAGGAGAGTTTAGTCGTTAAACGATTAATTCTCAAAAATATATGCATTCCGTTGCCGGGACTTGAACCCGGGTCTTTCGGGTGAGAGCCGAATATCCTAACCAACTAGACTACAACGGATCGCTGCGTTATTCATTTTATATTTTTTCTAAATACCTGTGAGGCGTGAAATTAGAAATATAAAATTATTGCATTAATTGATAGAAACAAATTGGAAGGAGAGATTAAGAATGCATTGGCAACTTATTGGGATTCATGCACTCAAATCTTTCTCGCAACATGTTTAAATGGTAGCATTCCATCATTCTTGGGGAATTTAAAAGAGCTTGAGTCCTTAGATATTTCTGAAAACAAGCAGCAACTCATGCAAATTACATTTTTTTAACATTTCAATATCTATTATAACTTTCTTAGAGGATTTAACCAATTGGAAACTAATTTGGTACATTTGAAAGCAATTCATATGAGAGAAACCTAGAGTTATGCAACATGCAGTAATCCATTACCAAACAAGTGTAAGATTAATTGTTGTAAGGTTTAGGAAATTTCAAATTTATTGTAATTTGTTATAATAGTGGGAGTAGCGGTTGGAATGGTTATTGGGACATTTTCTTGAAAGAAAGAAGCACAAGTGGCTTTGAAGACTTTTGGCTTTAGGCAACGTAGATGGAGGACATAGAACCCTTTTTTTTTTTTTTTTTCTTTTTCTTTTTTTAAGTTAAGAGAATGGAAATCCTTGTATGTATCTCATCCCCTCTCGTTTTTGCAGGGCAGAGAATTCCCGGCGGAAAATAGGGCTGGGCGGATATTTTCTGTTGCCTCATTTAAAAAAAAAAATATTTTTTATTTTAATATAAAATATGCATATTTTGTATTAATATATAATACAATACTTATATAATAGAAATTATAGATGTATTGTAAATATATATTTTTAGAAATATATAAAAAAAATTAAGTACATATTTATTTATATTTAAATAATATAATAATATATATTTAAATAATATAAAATTAATTATAATAATATATACAGAGAACAATTCAGAGAAGAAATTATAATCTTCATCCCCATTCCAATTGGAAAACAAATCATTTTATTCTGCGCCTCGTTTAATGTAAATGAAGAATATTTGCCCCATTAAAGACAGATTATCGAATCCAACGTTAAATTGTCCTCTTTATTATTTTTATCTCTGTCACCAATCGACCCAAACACATAATTAAACATGTGGTTTAGAACTTGTAAAGTAGTAAATATAACAGCAAAATGGATAAAAACTTTTTTTATAAATTAAATAAGTGGTTTAGGATTTTTTTTATTTTTTGGAATAAATGTATTTTAATACTTTGTAGTTTGCTAAATTTTTACATTAGACTTTCAAATTTCAAATGTATCACATTAAGCTTCAAATTTACATTATATGTCACATTAGGCTTCAAGTGTATCACATTAAACTTTCAATTTACATTTTATGTCTCATTAAACCTTCAAATTTCAAGTGTATCACATTAATATTTTCATTTATATTTTATGCAACAATAAATAATCAATGTACTTTAACACTTTCTAGAATTTTTATTTATTTTTAAATAAAAAGCACTACAATTAATTTTATCATTTAATATTTTCTACTTTTTAAAAAATTACAATTTAGTCGAATTAAATTAAATTTAACAGAATCTGTTAAATACAGTATAATAACTATAAAATTCTTTTCTTTTACCAATTTTCTAAAATATTTCAAAAATTATTTTTAATTCCTCCAAAAAAAAATTATGCATACTAAACTAAAAAAAAAATTATAATGAAAAAATATAGTATTAAATAAATTTTTATGATAATTTTTTTAACAATTTAGGATAAAAAAAATATTATGATGAAAAATATATAGGATAAAAAAATTTATGATAATTTTCTTTTAGCAATTTAGGATGAAATAAAAAGTTTTAGATGAAAAAAAAAATTAGATAATTTTTTATTTATATTTTTAAAAATTGGCAAAAAATATAATTTAGAGGCTTAATATGTTACATTTGAAATTTAAAAAGCAAATATAAGACATATAATATAAATTAAAGGCTTAATGTGAAAAATTTGAAATTTGAAAATCTAATGTGATATAAAATATAAATTAGACTCTTAATGTGTAACATTTAAAACTTAAAAATTTAATGTCTAAATTTATCAAACTATAAAATACTAAAATACATTTATTTTTTATTTTTGCTAGTTTTGGTCCTTTTCATTTTTTTTCTACTATGTAATTTCCTTTTAGTCCTTAATGCAAAGCTAACTATTGATAGTTACTGTTTTTGGATTTGCTTTTTAAAATTAGACTGCAGAGTTTTCCAATAACGCGTACAAGCTTTATGGGAAGGTGACTATTTTGAAATATTCTGTTCTATTATCATTAATTCATTAATACTTTTAATGTTTTTCAGTATAGTGTAAGAATTTTAGTCCCCCGAGATGGGCAAGAGGGGAAATTAATATGGATGCAATGTTTTTTGGAATACATCCAAATCTTGTAGTGCATATTCAAGGTTTTGCGTTATTGCAAGACTAGATTTGATACCATTAGACATAATGCTGGCCTATATATCTTCAGTCAATCTGAGTCAATATAAAGAAAAAGTCAAATTCAGTAGGTAATCTTCCAACTCTTTCCTTTCCACTCAGTTTTTTTTTTTTTAATAAAATAAAATAAAAAACCTTTAAAAATTTACCATGATTAACCGTTTATTGTTTATTTTAACATTAGAGGTATAAGACACCTAATTAATTGTTTATTGATATACCGATTAGTTTATAAAAATTTACCATGATATTATTTATTATTTTAAAAGTCTATTTATTTATAATTAAATTCTATTAGTATTTTAACAAATAAAATAATAATGTATACAGTTGGTAATTTTAAAGGAACAAAAATGTAATTTTGGTATAACAATTTATTTGTGTCGCCTAAAGTATTGATTAGAGGGAGACCTGTTTTTATTTTTTATTCTTTTATGAATGATTATAAGGATGACTTGACTATGGAAGACTCCAAAGGAATTTAGGATGACTTGACACCGGGACATGGAAAAAGCTCAAAATCAGTCCAAAAATAATAATAAAAAAAGGTTTTGATATATTAAAGAAATGAATATGTTATTGTTATTCTTTATAAAAATTGATCAGTTTGAAGGTGAGATTCACCTAAAAATAAAAGATGAGTTTGAAGGTGTGTGGAAAAAAATTGATATATTACAAATTAACTTTTATTTCAAAAAAAAAAATAGTATATATGTGAAGGGATTTGAAAATCCATGCTGAATTAATCCACCATTCACACGTTTGGCTTTCTTTTTTCGTCAACAGAGTGGACGACTTTGACTTCAGTTCTTTTTAAAAAAAAAAAAAAGCTTGTGGATACTGTCAATAAAAAGAGACTTTCTGTTCATTCTATAATTTCTTGCAGATCTAGTTAACAGTATAATTTCTTGCAGATTAAATAGAGAAAAATAAATTTTACATTAATAATAAATAAGTCCATTCCAAAATATTGTACTAAAACGATAAACTAATTCATAACTAAGATTAAAAAAATATTTTTTTTATAATTTATAAAAAAATTGATCGGTGGATTTCACAAACAAAAATAAAATATGAAATAACTTAGAGAATGAAAAGCTAATTCTTACCTCTTTTTCATGTCTTTCTGCAAACACACTGTTTTTGTTAATATATATATATATATATATATATATATTAATTAATTTCAAGATGAAAGAATTAGAAGAAAATCTCCAAATTCCTTCAATTCTTTTTAAATATAAATATAATTTTTCGTGAAGAAAATAATTTGACATTTCTGTGAGAAAGTATGGATGCCAATTTATGCAAAATGCATTCTCTTAATCAATTCTTTAGAAGCCATAATTTTTTAACGCAAAAATAATATTAACAAAGAAATAAAATAATATTATTTATTTTAAAAGGTTGAGCCGGCCTTGGACCACATTGCATTATCAATACTGCCTGTAAGAAGCGACCTTTTTGTTCCAAACTTGACCAAAATAATTTCCTTCTATGGAGTTGTTGTTGGTTCCATTTCTTTCTATGCTTTCATCGCTTTATTGTATCGTTCTCATCCTCATAATAGCTTGCTCTTTTAACATTGTGCAACCACTTTGCCACAATAATGAGAGCACTGCCCTATTGCAATTCAAAGAAAGCTTTATCATAGACTGTGAAGACCCTTTGCTCTATCCCAAAACGGCGTCGTGGAAAATACTAGAAGGAGAAGAAGATTGTTGCTCATGGGATGGTGTGGATTGTGATGAGAAAAGTGGGCATGTAATTGGCCTTGATCTCAGCTTCAGTTGCCTTTATGGTTCTATCAACTCCACCACCTCTCTTGTCCACCTTTCTCAGCTCCAAGTGCTCAATCTTGCTTACAATCATTTTAATTACTCTCCAATCCCACCAGCAATAGGCCATCTTTCAAGGTTAACAAATCTCAACCTCTCTAATTCCTATCTTTATGGTCAAATCCCATAAAAAAATTTTGCAGCTTTCAAATTTGATTTCCCTCAATTTGTCTTTCAATATCAATAACATTACAGAAGAAAAAATTTTGAAACTTGAAAATCCAAATTTAAGTAGGTTTGTTCAAAATTGAACTAGGCTAAAAGAACTTGATCTAAGTTATGTTGACATTATAAACTCGAAAGTGCCTAATTTTTTAGGAAATTTAATTTCTTTGACATCTCTTAATCTAAGATATTGTGGGGTACGTCGTAAATTTCCCAATGCTATTTTTTCCCTTCCAAATCTACAAGTTCTTATCTTAGGTGGAAATCAACTTCTCAGAGGATTTTTACTTGAATTTCAAAGTGGTAGTCCTCTAAAACAATTTATGAAACAAATTTCTCTGAAAATTACATACCTTCGTCAATTGAAAAGCTTGAGTACTTGAGATGTTAGAAACTACTGTAAGTTTCCAGGTTTGATTCCATCTTGGATTGGTAAGCTAACTACAATTTCTTATTTAAGGCTTGCAACCAACAACTTCACACGTCAAATTCCTCATTCACTTCAAAACCTAACCCACTTGATTAAGTTTGATCTCAGTGATAACCAACTAACTGGTCAACTTCCTTCTTGGCTAGCAAACCTAACCCAATTAACCCATTTGGAGATTAGTGAAAATTATCTAATTGGTTCTGTGCCATCTTCATTTTCTAGACTTAGGAGTCTTCAATATTTTTATGTTGAGGACAATAACTTGAGTGGTTCACTGGACTTTGACATGTTTTTGGGAATGAATGATTTGGTTGCACTCCAGCTCGCAAAAAATAAGCTATCAGTGCACACTAGATCAACTTTCACTCCAAATGCAACTTCTATGCCAAAGTTTAGGATTTTAGGATTAGGTTCTTGTAATCTAAAAGTCTTTCCTGATTTCTTAAGGTACCAAGGTAGATTAAGGCGTTTGAGTCTCTATCGAAATCACTTATCTTGCCAAATACCAAAGTGGGTGTGGAACATAAGCATGGAAACTATGGAGTATTTGGACATTACTGAAAACAATTTGGTAGGATTTGAACAACCAGATCAAGTTGTTATCATCCATGGGTTTATTCTTCGTTTTCTATACCTTTCATTTAACATGTTGAGAGGAGCCTTGCCAATCCCCCCACCAACCATCATGAATTATGATGTCTCAAACAATGAACTTAGTGGACAAGTGTCACCAGCATTTTGCAATCTTAGTTCCCTTCAATTTCTTCAATTGTCCAATAACAAACTGAGTGGTGTCCTTCCACAATGTTTGAAAAATGTTACCAATTCAATGAATGTGTTGAATGTGAGGAACAACTCATTTCATGGTAGTATTCCATCTCTTTGTGAAAGTGGAAGCAAATTAAAGATGATTGATCTAAGCCACAACCAATTCGAAACACGTTTGCCATGGTTATTGCCTGATTGCTCGATGCTCAAAGCTATAGATCTCGGGCACAACAAATTCAGTGATGTTTTTCCTTCTTGGTATGGGACTTTTCCAGAGCTAAGAGTGCTAATACTAAAGTCAAATCGTCTCTATGGAGCTATAACAGAGCCGGTTTCGAATCATGAGTTTCAGAACTTGTGCATTGTTGATCTCTATGAGAATAGTTTTGAGGGCAAGTTTCCATTTGAATACTTTAGAATATGGAATGCCATGAAATTCATTGATGCTGCCAACTCATCATACATTAGGGAAAACTTAACTTTCAGAACAGAGACAATTGAGTGGACTGATGAGTTTGTTTACTCCATCACTTTAACAAACAAATGTACGATCATGTACTATGGAAAGATCCGAGACAATTTTGTGTTCATTGATCTTTCAAGAAATAAATTTGAAGGTGAGATTCTGAAATGCATTGGGAACTTATCTGGGATTCATGTTCTTAACTTTTCACATAACATTTTAAGTGGTAGCATCCCATCATCCTTGGGGAATTTGAAAAAGCTTGAGTCATTGGATTTGTCTCAAAACAAGTTCTCTGGAGACATCCCTCAGCACCTTGCACAGCTTACATTTCTTTCACTCTTCAATGTCTCTCATAACGTTTTCAGAGGACCTATTCCAATTGGCCACCAGTTTAGTACGTTTGAAAGCAATTCATACGAAGGAAATTTGAAGTTATGTGGTGATCCAATGCCAAAAAAGTGCAAGAACTCTGAGACTTCCCAACCACCAAAATCAAATAACGAGGGAGAGCAAGATTCATGGAGTCCATTTGAATTGGATTGGAAATTTCTTGTGATGGGCTATTGTACTATAACAATGGTCGGAATGGTTATTGGACATTTTGTCATAATAAACAATCCCTACTGGTTTTTCAAGACTTTTGGCTTGAGACAACAGAATGGAAAGAGGAGGAGAAGAAAGAGGACATAAAGCTTAATAATATTGCTACCATATATTGTGATGTATAATATATGCTTTTTTTCTTTTTTCTTTCTTTTTTCTTCGTTTTTTGGTTGTAAAGGTTTAACATATGTTTGATGTAGTAAGTGTTGAAATTGTAGTAAAAATTAGTGGTAATTAAGCCAAAACCTGAGACCATCCTAAGGCTTGGTTTTGTGCATTTTGTTCGATCATCACTTTCGGTTTTGTTAGTTAAAATTTCACCTACTTAATTTTTATAATGCTTAAGGAGTTTATCTTTGAGTTAAGTTAAAAGAGCTTGAGAAGCTTGAGATGTTTGAGGAGCTTAAGCACCTTGCCACAAGTCAAGAAATGATTGGTACACATGTCACAATTTCATTAGTTATTTCATGAAGAAGTTTTGCTCTATGATTGATCCATGTGTGTGGACGTGTATGGTTTCATCAACCTCAAATCACCTGGCATGTGATGAAGATCCATTTTACAATTTAGACAAGAGCCAAGGTGGAAAGTCAAATTAGCAAATGGTGTACCAATCAATAGACTTAGAAACAAAGATATCAACACAACCACATGTACTTCCTTAATCACTAAAGGCAAATATACCAAGTGTTAGCCAAATGATGAAAGATGATTATACACTAATTTTCTTGAAAGAATCGTGCACCATATTTGATCCCATTGGAAACAACTCAATTATAAAAGTTTACAAATTAAGAAAATGGCCAGGAAGTTTCTTGTGGATCTTGGAAGAAATGACTTAGACATTATTATGGATTATCATAACTTCAAAACGAAAAAAGCATATGAAACTTTGCAGGAATACTCTTCTTAGCATGAAAATTTTATTACTCTTGATATCTTACCACCTTAAAAATCAGTTGTCATTCTTGTAATTGATTGAAAAAATTTATTATGTATAATTTCCATTTAATCAAATTAAAATTTTTTATTTGTTACCATGTCATTTTACATGGTTCTTTCATTCGTTGTCTCTTGTCTAAATCACTAAATGTATATTTTCAAATTAAAAGCTTAAATTTTTATGGCTATAATTTATTTTTCTCAATTTATAATAAATAAATAAAACCCACCAAAATTTACCAAAAAAATAAAAATAAAACCCACCAAAACTACATTTCCAAAATTGGAGAAAATCTCCCAAATTGTAATTAAAAATAATATTTATATATAATAGTCATGGGTTTTTTTTTCTTATTTAAATGGGCCTTTTATTATTCATCTTTTGGGCTTGGTTAGTTTTCAAAGAAAAACGCACAGCTAATTAATTGCAAAGAGAAGAAAAACTGCAGTAACTTATAGTAATTTCATATATATTTTGATTTTTTTTCTCTGATTTTGATTAAAATGATTAATGAACAGGAAGATTTATCAAGATTACATGCTTGTGTGTGTGTGTATAAAGTATTTCTTATTTAAGGCTTGTAGGTAACAACTTTATAGGTCAAATTCCTCCTTTTACTTCAAAACCTGACCCACTTGATTATGTGTGATCTTAGTGATAATCAACTATTTGGTCAACTTCTTTATTGGCTAATAAACCTGACCCAATTGATTAACTTCCTTATTTCATCTTCCCGCATTTTGCAATGTACTTAAGTTAATTATTAATTTCTTGATTAATTGCAATGTACTTAAGTGGACAAGTCTCACCAGCATTTTGCAATCTTAGTTCCCTTGATCAATTTCTTCACTTGCATATCCGATAACAAACTGAGTGGTGTCCTTCCATAATGTTTGAGAAATGCTACCAACTCAATGAATGTGTTGAATGTAAGGAACAGTTATTTTGCATGGTAATATTCCTTCTCTATAAGTGGAAGCATTATTGATCAATATGAGAGCCAATTTCCAATCATGATCCATACCAATTGGAACTAGTTTGATACATTTGAAAAAAGTTCATTCGATGCAAATTTGGAGTTGTGTGGTAATCCAGTGACAAAGAACGACCTCCTAATTCTGAAGAAGAGCAAGATTAATCTACAAGTCTAATAATTGAGTTAGATTGGAAATTTGTTGTGGTGGGTTATTTCCACTGGGGCAGTGGTCGGAATGGTTATTGGCCATTTTGTCATAAAAAAAAAAAAAGAACCCCTGCTGGTTTTTCAAAACTTTTGGTTTGATCTGACAAAATAGTGGAAGGAGGAGAACATAAGGCTTGTCGTTTAGCAGCATGTTGCTTAATAAATGGTTAGTTACCATTCTAGTGGATAATTTTTTATTTTTTTTTACTTTTGGATCAGGACGTTGAAATCGTTGCATCTAGTATCTATTAGTTCGGAGTGTACGGTTAGGATCCGAAATATTTTGAAAATAATTAATCCAATCCAATTAATAATTAGTTTTATTTTTTTCAATCTGATCCGATTCGATCTATACATTAAATCCAATCAAATTAATAATTAGATTGGATCGGTTTGGTTAATCGGGTTGGCTTCAACTTTTATTTAATTTTTTATACTTTTTAAAATTTAATTTTTGAGCTTTTTTTACTTTGAATATTTGGCATTTGAGCTATTTTTTGTATCCAAAATTTGTTGTGCTTAAATTTTGTTTAAAAAATTATGTTTTTTTTTTTCAAAACCTAATACATAAAGTGTCCACTAAGTAATTCATAAAAAATTATATTTTTTTTTTGAAAACCTAACACATAAATGATTAAAAAAATAACATGACAAATACACATATTAAACTAAAACAAAATTACTACACTAATATAATAATCCAATAATCCACCTTTAAATTTAAGCTAATATAACAAAGCATACATATCAATAATATTAAACTAATTGCCATATGTTTTGTAAAAAAAAAAAAGTAATCGGTTCGGATTGGATCAGTTTGGTCGATTTTTAATACTTCAAACCGAACCGAACTTCATTTTTTAATTTTTTAAAACCGATCAAATTCAATTATACTAAAATAAATAATCCAAATATGTTAAATTGGATTGGATCAGTTGTTTTAATCGATTAGTTTGACTTTTTTTCACACTCCTACTACTATCCATGGGGACTTCTTTTCCATTTTTCTTTTAATATTATTCTCATAGAGTAACATACGTTTGGTTTTATCTATTAAGTTGTTAAAGTGATTAATAAAGCTATATGGTAGTTAATTTGTTTTAATTGTTTTATTTTAGCCGGGTACAATTTTTTATTAAATATAGACTTATTTATAAAGTTGTCTTTTGATTTTTGAAATATGTAACGATTTACTTTTTTACTTTTTTAAATTAACAATCATGTCATATATTAATTTTAAATGTTGCTATAGTCAAGGATGANGCTATAGTACACATTATTATCATTAATCGTTAAATAATATTATTTTCTTTCTCACTTGTATTATTTAACAATTAATAACTCTAAAGAATACCGTAACAAATTAATAGGAAGCATAACTACAAGAAAGATAAATTTTTATATATTCTAAAATTAGAAAATAACTGTATAAATAAGTCTTAAATATACAGTGGTTAATTATTGTTATTGTTTAAATCGTTCTCTAAACCAAAAAATAACGTTTTTTTCTTTAAAACCAGATAACAAAATATAAAATTATTACTGTAGACTAAGATCTCCGTCCGTATGCATTTGTCTAAAAAAAATAAAAAAAATAAAATTAAAAATGTAAATTAAGCACTCATAATTAGGCTTGAGAACCTGTTGTGTTAAACCGTATTCGTGTCATGTCGTTTGGTGTTCGTGTCAAATTTTTTTCACCGAATATAACCCGTTAAGCATTCGTATTGAACCGTATTCGTGTCGTTCCGTATTCGTATTGT
Organism: Ochetophila trinervis; assembly: GCA_003254975.1. NCBI lineage: Eukaryota > Viridiplantae > Streptophyta > Magnoliopsida > Rosales > Rhamnaceae > Ochetophila > Ochetophila trinervis. The sequence continues at coordinate 89,186 of QANX01003028.1, read as the reverse complement.
GTTTAGTTTGTGTCTACTAAGCATAAATATATATTTAAATTATATGCTAAACATTTAAAAAAAATATATTAGCATACTAAAATTCAATATAATTAATAACTGTGAATTTAAAATATGTAAAATATTACGAATTAAAGCTATATTAAATGTTTATCATGGTTAAAAAAATAAAATATGCATTACAATTGTTAAGTTAAAAAATTTAAAATATTATAAACCAAATTAAAATTATTCATCCAATATAAATATAAATAAAAATAAAATTTAAAATAAAATATCAATATATAAATAGATGTAAAAATTATCATTTTCCAATGAAATAAAATATAAATTTTATAGTTTGCTAAAAAAAATAATGTAAAAAGTTAGTTATAAAGAAATAATTAAATTAATAATTTTTTTATCGTATCTTAGCATGACACATCGTTTTAATATATTTTAATCCATTTTAATTCATTTTTTTATCGTGTCTTATTGTGTTGACATTTATATCAATCTGATCCAATATCACAAATCTAAACTCTTAAATTATCACGTTGTGTTACATACCTATCTTGCAATTACATAAAGCGACGCAGGTTAAGACGTAACTGCCAGTCAACGGTCATACCATCCTAATCGAATCAGCTGTTGCTAATTCGTGTCTGTGGCCCAATAAGAACTAACATCCAGAGAATCGAAGACACGAGGCAAGAAACTAAGCCGACATGCTAAAGCGATCTTACGGGCACGTGTCAGTATACCCAATTCTGCAACTGCCATGTTTCGGTTCCCAGTTGGGGTTGGCTTGAATAGCAGGTGAAGAATCCTGCTTTTTGGAAAGATGACAGCTAATAAGAACGCTCGAAACGGACAAAAGCTCTGTTTGAGAACTCCACGAATGCTATGCGAGTGAAAACAAGTTCCTTCAAGGAGTTTGGGTTTAGTTAACAGTTTCGAGACAAGGAAATTTTCTCGGAGCTGAGAGGATTTTCTAGGGGGTTTGAGAAAGTGCGGGAATAAATTTCAATATGCCGAGAGAAGAGGAAGGAGCAGAAGAGAGTTTACAGAGAGCGTCTTCGACTTCGAACGGCTCCACCAGATTGAGAACGAGGCCTAGCGTTTTCTTGGTGGTGTGTAAGTGCTTCAGCATCGTGACCGCCCTTACGGCCATTCTCTGTATCGCTGTTAATGTTCTCTCCGCCGTTCGATCTTTCAAGGACGGATCTGATGTAACTCTTTCTCTCTCTTCACTCTCTCTCTCTTTGTATAATGTATATAGAAATGCGGATTAATGTGTAGCTATAGATTAATCTTTGTGATTGTGAATGTAGATTTTCGATGGGATATTTCGGTGTTACGCGGTGTTGATTGCGGTTTTGGTGGTTCTGGCCGAGACAGAATGGGAATTCATCATCAAGTTCTGGAAGGTTCGTCTTAATTCATTGATCTCAGTTCAGCATAATTGAGCCTTGAATAACTGATGTGTTTAGTTTCTAATAAATATTGAAGCATTTCTTGTTTGGAAGTAATTATTCTTTTAGAATATTTGTTGAATAAATTGATGAGCCATCTATACCAGACGGATATTCCAACTAATAATAGTTGTGATAGAAGACAAAGGTTTCCATGATAAGGATATTATCTTGAGGGGATGAATCAGTTATAAAGATAAGAGTAAAGGGTTATAGGATAAATAATCCTTTTGTTGTAGTTATCACACATATACATATATATATATATACATACATATGTATATCTCCGTAACTTGTATAAATACAGTTAAGACCAACTCTAAATAAGCAGAAGATATTTCTTTAGAATCTATTGTGACTTTCCTATTAATCTTTAATTATGAATTTCAACAGAAAATATAATTAATAAGAACATCGCTGGCATGAAATCTATTGCAAGTTCAAAAATAATCATGTTGATACTGATTCATCAAGCTAAATTATTTGCTCGCAAGCACCATTTTCATGCTCCTTTTCTTAGTAGAATGCATATCAATTTCATTAAATTAAAAATAAATGTGATGTAGAGAGCAATAATGTTATATTTTCTTTTCAATGTAAAATATTGGCTGAAAGGGGGTCCTTAGTTTGCTTAGGGTTCACTGTTTATTTAGGAGTTTTAGTTTTTTTCCACACCTCTTGCACAACTGTATACATTTTATTTGGTATTTTTCAAACAGGAAAGAAGTTGATTCAGTAGTGAATGCCAATATCTCTCTACAATTTTCAGATTAATACTCCTCATATTTGAATAATACTTTTTTTTCTTTCCATATTTGTTTGGCACCAAAACTCGAAAGCTTGTATATGAAGTACTCAGTATTGTTCATGTGGATTGCATGTCATTGTCTACTGATGCTGTCAAAGAGATATTAGTTTGTCGGTTGTTTCCAGTGCTGGATTGTCATAGAATATTCTGTCAATTTAAGTTAGTTACTGCAGACTATTCAGTTGATTTACAGTTGTTTTATGGGATGACGTCTATGTCGTTCACTGGCAAATATTCATTAGTAGGACTAAGACTTTTGGAGTAACTTTCATAGGCTATTGCTACTAGGGAAGGTAGAAGCAGGAAAACAAACCGCCAAAAAGGAATTTGTAATGGGTCAGAAAGGGGAAGAGGTGCACTTCCTTAACTTAAGGTGGTTAGGGGATCAAATATTTTATAAAACTGAAGTGGTAAGGTGGTGGCTGTGATGCTAGGCTAAGTGCTGTTAGTTAGACTCGGTAAACCCGGTCCACTGTAGGTGCTACTTCTTGCTCTTTTGCCTCTGCCTTTCCACGCTCGACTGCTCTGCTAACGGTAAACGGTCGTGTCTTGGTCTGTCCTAATCCATTCTTTTATTTAAAATGAAATTTTGCCTGGAAAAAAGTGAACAGTCTATCGCATCATGAGAACTGCAAACCAGGTGTATGTTTTTTTGTTATTCCCGAGCTAAGAAGACTAAAAGTGAAAGAAGTAGAAATTTTATTGAAAGAACTTTCCATTTCCCTTTCTCCATTAATTAAATATCTCAACCAGGTATTATGTACATTGAAATACTATGGGGTAACTGCTCCAAGGGTTTGTGCGCTGCATAAAACTGTGATTCACACACCAAAAACATTCAGAAAGTTGGAAACTGTTAACAATGATATACTCTGCGTCTACTTTTAAGAAAACTATATGTTAGCTTCTTATATCAAAAATGAATCTAGATACTTATAACATTCAGATCATATATCCTGGTGAATCTCTCTCTCTCTCTTTTTGTGCAGTGTTTAATAATATTGAGCTAACATGCCATATCACTACAATCTATCTTTTACCTTTGAAGGCCTTTTTTGACTGCATTGTAGTATTAAGGTTGGATGGTTCCTTCAGTTAGCTAATAATATATCAAATAACCTTTTGCAGGTGCTGGAGTATTGGGCTGGCAGGGGTATGCTGCAGATCTTGTATGTCTTCAGTTAGAGATTTATTGTTTTTTTCTGACATCTTTCCCAACCCTTCACCACCATCCCCTTACCAACCACCACACAACTCGACCCCCCTACACCTCATCACCACTATACCTTGTTATCAATAAGCTCCCAAATCCAATATGAAGTCTACAGTTCATTCAACAATCACATATTTCCTAGTCATGTGAAAATTTAATTTCAATTAGAGAAGATAAATGTTACTAATTGCAAATTTTTCGTTGAACTTTTCAGAAATATGCAAGGAACTCTTATCTGTTTGCACACATGAATGCATAGACTGTCTGATTCTTACTCAATTTCTAAAGTCATGATTGTTTTCTTCAGCGTTGCTGTTATGACGAGAGCTTTCCCTAACTATTCTAGGAAGCAGAAGGACCTTGTTCTTCTTCAGAACATAGCAAGCTATTTGCTTCTTGCTTGTGGTGTAGTCTATGTTATTTTGGTAAGTGAATGGATAAGCATCATGTGTTATGTCAGGAGTCTCAGGACTGAGTGAGTGAGTCGCCATAGATGCAACTCTCTGCTTTTTTGTATATTTGTCGGGGTTGTTCTTTCTCTAAGTTGCATTCCTGGTTTAGATACTTTACCAAAACTTGTCTCGTCAAATTGCTTTAATCAAAATTTTATTATTGTTCTGTGACACTCTGTTCTACTTTCTTAGTTAGTTTAATTAAGATTCTTAACTAAATGACTCAAACATTGCTCCTGTACTTAACGTGATAAAGATTGCTGGCACAAGAATATTTTAAAATTTCCATATCACCTATGGTTATTTTACTTTAAGATAGATATTGCATTTTTGCTATCTTTATTCTTTTGTTTTCTTTTTCAATAAACTTGTGTGTTAATCTTAGCTTTTCTCTCTTTTCCCTTGAGTTTTTTTTTTCTCTCTTTTCCCTTGAGTTTTTCTACAATAAACTAATACATTGAATACTTATGTTTACCAATTTTAAGGGAATCCTATGCATTGGCTTCCTCAAACGTGCTCAACAGCAAAAAGAAACTACACGAGAGCAGGCAGTCAAGGATCTGGAGGTAAGATATCATTCTGAATTAGTTTAACAAGTATAATGCTCGCTGTTATATATTTCTAACAGCTTTTGTATAAGAGGTTTAGATGGAACTTTAAATTTTTGGTGGTTTACTGAATATGCAAATTTCTGCTACTCATAATTCTCTGGTTTTTTGTTTTTTTGTTATGAAACTTATTGTTTCTCCTTTTAAAAATTACAGGAATTAGAGCGGCGAAGGGAGGAACTTGAACAATTGCTTATTGAGGAAAGGGTTTGAAGCATTTTGTAGCTCAAAAGTCGTAACATTGTTGAACAAAATCATCACTTTATCTTTGATGCTTTGCAATAGCAGCCAAAAATTTATACCATTATTGAGGTTATCAGAAGCCAGGAAACCAATTCCAGTGAACCTTTCAACTGAGTCAGACAAGAATGTTCTTGTTGTTACATTCATTGATTTGTTAGTTTTGGATACAAGATAGAAACCTATTTAGTATTGTATAGTTTTGTTGTACATTTGGAGCCTTAAATTTTTTTCTCATTTTCTGAAAATTATGAGTGAGATTTATTTTAAACTGTTGGTTTGGGAAAGATAGGCTTACAGTGTCAAAGCATGCATTTGGAGATAGCTTTAGATTTTTCTCTTGTATCCACAGGAGATAACTCAATTTTGTTTTTACTTTCATTTAAATCTCATTTCCGTGACACATTTTGACATTTTACAAAGAACTATTGATAATAAAGACTGATTCTTGAGATTGGTATATATAATTTTAATAGATTTTGAAAAACAAATTTTTTCCAAAAAAAATAAAATTAACACATAAAATAGTCATTTGAAACACAAACGAAATAAAAAAATATTTATTTTCCCAACATATGTCAAAAAGGATAAATAAATAAAAAAGGGTATTTAGCACCTACGCCTTGGTCTAATTTTATTTTTGTGACACTTTGTTCTTTAAATTTAAATTTAAATTTTTTTGGTATTTTGTTTTTGGTCCTTTTTATCTTATTATTTTAAAATTTCATTAATTGCATTTACATACCTCAGAACTATTAAAAGTAGACAAAAAAATAGTTTAAATGAGCAAAATGCAAAAAAGTGTAAAGTAAAAATAAAAAAAATTGATGCTTAATGACCACCATGCAAAAAAAAAAAAAAAAANAAAAAAAAAAAAAAAAAAAAAAAAGTAATAGTTAAAGGGGCATTCATGCTAGAAATCCAAAATAAAATAGCGGAGAGAAAGTGTGATTTTAATAAAGTAGTAATGCTGGCGCTACTTGCACAGTCAGACTCATATTTCAAACCTACGAAATACAGCTTGATTCCCGCTTCACACACCCGCGTCTCTCTCTCTCTCTCTCTCTCTCTCTCTCATGGTGTTTTGCTGAGACTGCCTCTCACAGTCACAGGTTTCTCTACTTTCTATCTTTATTTTCATGTTTATTTTTCAAATAATTCAAGTTCGTCTGTAATCTGGCGTGCGTTTGTGCAAAAATTCCATCATCTTCTTTTTTCTTCTACCCACCTTCTCTAGGGCTTCTTTTTTTCGTCCCGTTTGGTTCTCAAGAAAAAATAAATTGTAGAAAAGATGGTTAAAAACAGAAAATTGATAGAGTTGTTTTCTTAGGATTGCAATGTTCATGTCTGCAAAAATAAACCTACAAATTTGCTTTTGCACATTATAGATCTCCCTCACAAGAACCAATCTTTGGGCGTGCTAATATTGGTTAATTTCCTTATTGCATTTTTTATTTCTTAAGTTGGCTTGTTCGCAATTTTCTCGTGCATTTTATCACTTAGCTGTAATGTTCTTGTGCAAGTTTAAGAATTTTTGCTCAATATCTGCTTGATTTTCTTATAAAAAAGGGACCTAAATAAAGTTTGTTTTCAAAATTTGTCCAGCGTAAATTGCATCCATGAGCTGCCATTTCTGAAATGAGCTTCTACTTTTATGTCTTTGTTTATAAGTATCAAATGTATAATGTATACTTTTTCTAAAATTTTTAGAAACAAAGAGATGATATTGAAAAGATAGTGATGGAACATTCAGCAAATGAAGGAAAAGTTTATCTTTTTGAGGAACCCAATCGACCACTGATAAGCAATTACTTATGGATGGATAATGAATCGGGACAAAGGGATGTGAAATTAGTACTTCAACTTTGTTATTTCCACTTGCCTGAACTTGTTTCTCAAATCCATAAAGATACTCTTGTTCATTAGCTGAACATCTTTCTAAAGTAACTCTAAATTCAAGAACTCAATTAGTTCATTTAGTGAAACTCAGTACAACAGAAATAACTTAAGTTTAATCTGCTTGGAATCAACATTGATTAATTGCTCTTCTCAAGTTCAACAACCAGAAAACAGGGAGTCGTTGTCTGATTATAAATGCTTTTATTTTGATATGATACCTTGTTTTAATATTTATTACTTTCTATCGGTTATGTTAATTCAATATTAGAAAACTCCATATATATTTCTTTTAGTGTTGGTGGAGCTAGATGCAATGCTTTCTATGGTCTTTACTTATTATCCATTTGCATCTTGATATTTGAGATCAAGTTGTTTACTTTTGACATTTTTTTTTGTACTTTCAGTTTTTCCTGCATTAGGGATTCTTCAGATTTAATTTTCCTAGTGAAAGGAAAATGGAGGGTGTATGCAAAGAATTAAATGATTTCAAAGCAGAGATGGAGAAGATCAAGGCTGAATGCCAAATTAAGACACAACTTTCTGAGAGCTTGAAGAAAGCTTACAATGAGCAATTACTCAAATTTGAAGAAGCTAAGCAGAAAATTGAGAAACATACCAAAGATCTAAATGTCAAGTCTGAGGAAATTGCTGAAGCAAGGCAATACTCTGAAAAGATTGAATCTTGTTTGAATGAAAAAGAGTTGTTTCTTAGGAATTTAAGTTCTGCGAATGAGAATCTGAAAGCTGATTTTGGGCAGAAATTGCAAAATTTGGAAGCAAAAAATAGGGAGTTGGTGCATGCTTTAGATGAATTGACCGCTAGAAATAAAGAACTGGAGCAGAATGTGTGTGCCGGTAATCAGGAGATTGTGGGCATTAGAAAACTTTTAACGGTCACAGAGAGAAAGCTTTTCGAAGCAGAGCAAAGTAGCCAAGAAGCTAAAGAACTCAAGCAGAGAGATGATGTAATACTTAAATTGGAGGATGAAAATGAAAAGGTTCAAGATCAGCTAAAGTGGAAGAAAGAACAGTTTCAACATCTTGAAGAAGCTCACAAAGGGCTCCAAGACCAGTTCCAGATGAACAAGGAGGATTGGGCGAAGGAAAAATCAGCACTAATCGAAGAAATTTCTTCATTGCAGACAAACTTGGATTCTCAAACTAGAATTCTTGAAGGTCTTCAAACACGTTTAGAGGTGTGCAACCAAGCTTTAGTTCATGAAGAAAGCAGAAGAAAGCTTCTGGAGATCCAAGTGTCTGAGTTCGAATCACGCTTTGGCAATTTCTTTTCCCACTGTGAAGAAGAAAAGTCAGAGATTGAAACCTTGAATACACTGAGAAATGAAGAGATGGCAAAGCTAAGAAACACATTGGGAATAAAAGAGACACTTGCAAAGGAGATGGAATTTAAAATCGTCCATCTTGAGAAAGAGAATCAGGAACTTATGGAATCACTTAAAGAACTTCGGGAATCTCAAATCAGAAATGCTGGAGTTACTTCTTTAAATAAGCTGCGAAACAAGCTTAGAGGCTTGGAACAATTGCATAGTCGCTGTTCCACAAATCTGAAAGATAAAGAATCTAAATGGTTATCTCAAATAGAGAAGATGAATGGAGATATAAGGAGTTATAAATTTGAAATGAAACAAAATGAGGAACAGATGAAGAAGCTTCAAATGGAACTGGAAAGTTGCCATTCCATTATTGAGGTTTTGAATCAACAGATCCCAATGTTAGTGACAATTTTTAAATCAGAACTTTCAGAGGCTTACTCGATTACATATAATGCGAATGCTGAAATGCAGGTAAGCAACAAAGAGAAGCGAGATAAGTTTTCTCTGCTTGCAGAACAGTTAAAGATGAAGAGTGGCAATTTAGATAATATGCAACTTGAACTGTCACAAGAAGATAAGAAAGTAGAAGCCTTAATGAAGAGGGTAGAGTCGTTCAAACTTATGGAACAGCAAAAGGTTCTCTTGGAAGAGGAGCTTCAACAACATAAAAGGATGCTTCAGGAATCTGCAGTATATCAATCTAACCTGAAAGAACAACTTCTGCAGATTGAAAGTAAAGCAAATGATAAAAGAGATGTTTCAGAGGCTTTAGAAAAGACAAATCTTGAATTGGCTGAGAAAATTCGTCAGACAAGTCAATTGAAGCATCAATTACAGTGCTGGGAATCTAATGCTGGAAGGCTTAAAGCTTGTCTTGAAGAAAAACAAGAAACTTGCAGACAAATGGAGAACTCCCTTCTTTCTCAAGCTGATACTGTACAAACCCTTGAGCATGAGAAAGAAAGCCTTATCTGCACATTGACTGAGCAAGAAAGGAAGATTGAAGATCTGCAGCATCGTATTATATTACTGGAATTGAGACTTGCTGAAAAAACAAAGAACATGGAGGTCACCCTACAGAAAAAAAACAACCTTTTCCAAATTGCTAAGGTAATGGACAGTTGCATTGAGAATCTGCAAAAAGACATTACTAGCGTGAAGCAAGAGTCCATGAGTAGAGAATCAGAAGCTGCAGCACTTGCATGGCTGGATGCAGAGAAAGCTTTTAGGCTGGAGAGAGAGACTCTTTTAAAGTCCATGGATGAGAAAGAGCATAGCATTAAAGCCCTTCAGTTGTTGACATTGTCATTAGAGCAAGAGTTGACAAGTGCAGTTATCTCCTCCTTTTCAGATGTTATAGAAAACCAGGTAAAAATTGATGTGCTTACTGAAGCTCTGAAGAAGAGCATGTACCTGATCGAGGTAGAAACTGAAAAGAAGAACAAGGTAATCTTTGATTTGGAAAAAGAAGTATGTCACTCCCACCTTAAACTGAAACAACAGGAAGAATCCTTGTTGTACATGAAACATGAAGCAGAGCAGCTTCAATCATTGCTGGAAACCAACAGATTGAAAACCAAAAACTTGATGGATGGACAAGAAAGAATGGAGGGTACAGTCAAGCAGCTTGAGTTTGAAAAAGGAGTTCTCCTGCAAGACATCATGAAGCTATCGACAGAAAGGGAGGAAACTTTAAATACTTTTGAAGAAACCTGTAACCGAATTAGTGACTTTTCCAGTGAGGATGTAGAAATGATGGATACTTTAAGAAAACTGTTGCAGAGGTCTGACGAAGAGACAACTGGACCAGCTATGGATTTGATGGTGCATAACGAGCTCCATAGTTCTACAAGAGAGAATTCTAACACTTTGTCAACCACAGCAAAGAAACTTCAAGCAACTAATGGTGAAAGATCACCTCTCCAAGAGGTTAACCTTCAGCAGATATTAATCAACAGAAGCATTGATATTCTGAGTTAGAACACCACAAGGTAATTCACTAATTGATTCCTTGTTTTAGAATGACAACTAGTGTTTTCAAGAAGAAATTGTTGATATCAAAGATTTATTTAAGCACAACTGTTTAAATACATACAGAAGTCAATTGCTTCGTTATGCATCCTTACAACTCAAATATTCATTAGTAGCTAGTTTCAGAACAAGATCAAAGGTATTGTGCTTTGAATGTAAGATCAGGTTGTTCATGAGGAAGCTTTCTGGACTTTCACAATTGTTGAAGCTGTTTCTGCTTTAAACTTATAGGATCTTGTAGAAGTGTATTGTGGTTAGTGCTATAAATCAAGTGAAGCCCTGTACTATTATGTAGAACATGAACGTGCTTGAACAAGTAGAGGGTCTTTGAATATTAGGTGCTTCCAGTGATAAAGGGTAATACACACACACACACATGCATATATGTATATATTCATGCATAGAAAATAATTCAGGATTGTTAAATCTAGAAAGATGCTTTTTATTTCGTAATTATTTTGAATAAAGTGATTCCATTCAGGGAGACAGAAAATGCATCTCACATTGGAATGTAATGCCTTAATGATACTCATGATCGGTTTACATGTATGCTTTTGGATTTTGGTTCTAATTGAAATATTATGTTTATGTTATCATAACCATAAGCACTCATTTACAATCTTAAGCTTTTAGGATCTAAGATAATTTAACATGGTACTAGAGTTAAATTGTTTAACCTGGTCGGTATCAGACCTAAATTTTCTAACTGGTCTTGTGCTATTGTGCATACAGTTTCCAAAAATATGAGGGGTATCAGAAGGAAGTCAGATCAGCATTGATAGAAGTGGAAATGGCCAATTTTATCAATAGTCCATGGACTGTCTAGTTGCTGAGGTAGAACCAGCACTGGCTGCGGACATTCCCAATTCCTATTTCTCTGTTGTATGTTTTAGATAAAACAAAGATACTTATGTACAAAAATTCCAGTAATTCTTGAATTTTATTGTCCATTTGAGAGAATTCATTTGATTTTTTCACTTGCTGTGTGGGAAATATGTAATATGAGCTTGTTAAGAACCTTTGAGTCCATACTCCTTACTGGTTTTGTCGTGCATCTCATTTCCAAATTTAAGGAGACGATCTATTTGGTGCATCATTCTAACGGATGTTCAATCTCAAGTATATGATTTTAGCACATTGAAATACGGGAACTTAATAATTTTAAGATTGCATAATGAGGGTCAACTGTATGAACGTACTCTTTTTTTTATACCTTCAACTGTATATTTTAAGAAATTACATCAACTGCAATTCTTCTTCTTCTTCTTTTTTTCTTCTTTTTTTTCATTTTGGTTGCAAAATCTACCTCGTACATTCATTAACTTGCAAATTTCAAAAATTGTGAATAATAAAATAAAAACGAAAACAGTAATTTTTAATACTCCGGAAGTAATACTTCCAAGAAACCAGCATATGAGGCTCACATCATATGGATCTCACGGTCCACTGCTTGTGTTTTAGAAGTACCGGAATTTTTACCTAAAATAGAAAGCATAACATAAGACATGCAATTACAGTATACACTAAAAAAAAAAAAAATCAAGACAGAAGCAGTGTCACTTTGTGTAGGGTATTTAGGAGGGTGTATTCAATTTAGAATTAGTTGGATTTTAAACAAAAGAGTTTAAAAGTTTAAAGGTATTTAATTCAGAGTTTAGAGAAGTCTATAAAAATAAAAAAGTATTTAATTCAGATTTTAATAGATTTTATAAAAGTCTATTAAAATTTAGGTGTATTCAATTAAAATTTTATAAAATACTTTTAAAATCTGAAGGTATTCAAAAAGTCATTAACTTTAAAAGATTTTAAAAAATGATAAATTTTAATATATTTTATTCGATTTTAAAATAAAATTTGTGAATGAAAATATATATCTAAAATTCTACATATTTTTTATAAATTTTATTAAATTCTTACAAATTCTATACGGAATCCATACAATTCTATAAAAATATATAAATTCTTATAAAATCTATAATTTTATTTAAATCTATTAAATTTTTATTTAAATCTATTACATTCTAAATTGAATACTCTTCAATAACTATAATAAGTTAGACAGCTCGTATCTTAATTTTAAAATGACACATATTCTCATTTATTTATTTTGTTTTTTAATGTTTTTCTCTACATTAGGATCAGTGTTCTTTTGACTATAAATAAAATTGCTGACAGAAGTACGTTTTCAGTCAGAGCTGCATTTAACTATCCCCTTTCACAAATTCATTTTCTGACTGTAAAAATTTTAATTTTCACTCATTTGGAATCCAAACATTTTACAAATAAATTGACTTCCTAAAGCCACTTGGAAAACATTACTTTACCTATCATGTTATAGCCATTGAGATATTAGTACAGAAAACATGGTGAACGACTAACATCTTCCTGTCCCATTGTTAGAATGTGCTTATAGCTACCATCAATTAACATGATATATATATATATATATATATATTTAAATTTTCGTCATGGATAAATATATAAAACCTAAAATGACATTACCATTTTTGTAATCTTGTTGGATTCAAAACCTAGTTCTGATTGTAGGCAGCTCATAAGATATGATTAATCAAACCCCATGAAAGCCTTATAAAAATGCTGAATTCATGAGAAAGAATTGTCTTCCCTCTTCAGCTGCTAGACAACCATATCTTTTTCACTATTTTGCACTATTCCGCTCCATTTTGCACGTTTCCCTGCTTCCTCAAACGACCCAAAATTCTAATAAATACCTTTAATTTTCAGAGAAAAGCTACAATGCAACATAACTTTACCATAAAACTCTAAAAAAATGTTATTTTATTATTAACTGACTCCTACTTTTTCTGCTTCATCCATTCCGACCACCAATATTTAATCTCTCCATCATTCATGGATGGATGAAGCCCAAATTAGAGGTTCACCACACTGTTTATATTATTTTTCATCTGGGAACTATATAACATCCTGACTTCGATGGAAAATGAACTTTCACTACAGATATAAGGTTCCCACTAGCAGACTCAACATTAAATGGAAGTAACCTGAACCAAACTTAGAGTTGCAGCAAAAAAGAACATGGAGATCGCCCTACAGGAAAGAAATAACCTAGCCCAAAATGCTAAGGAAAAGAATAGTTGATAAAGAAAACTCAAAAAAAAAAAAAAGGGTGAATCAACCATGAGAAGAGAATTAGAAGAGAAATTAGAAACTTTTAGTTAAAATGGTGCAGAGGTCTGAGGAAAAGACTGGATTGGTATAACGAATTTTATAATTCTACTAGAAACCATTTTAACACTTCATTCTTAGCCACAGCATAGAAACTTTAGCAGTTATAAACTTATAATTAAGGGGAAACATGGTGGCCAGCATGGTAAATCTCCGTTAAAGATACATGGTACCAACCTAAAGCTCCCTGACCTTCTTATCACTCCATCTTCTAACCTAATCTTCAAAGATCCTTTGGGAAATCACCATGCCAATTGCCAGAGTTGGTCTGAAGATAGTTCTTCTATAAAGTTATGAATCTGAATTGACTTTCCAAGGTCCAACTTAACATAACCTTCCACACTTTTATCTGTATTATGATAGATTTCCAAATGAATTACATAAATCATCATCCCCTCAAACATCTAGATATAGAAGACATAATAGAAACTATATTATCCAAACGACCATAAGTTATGGACAATCTGTCAATCCTAACCACATGATTAGAATCGTCAATTAGAACCTTAACATGTATTCAAATTGAGCACTACAAGTATGAAATCTATCACAAATTTAGTGACAATACAAAAATTTACTCTGGCTTCTTCAGTACACTTTATTGCTTTTCTCTCCATGCTGAGCAATCACCATTCACATAATCCATGCTTTGCTAATAAAATAATATTTTTAACTTAAGAAAATTTTCACGTCGTGTGTGGGTAAAATGGTATCAATTTTTATAAATGACCATACCATACAGACTTCCAGAATGTAAAATGGTCCAGACACTTGACATGACAATAAGAAAAGGATAACTCATTCTAATGTCCAAATGGCTTCCCTTATCATAAGAAGGTCGCCCCTGATATTTCTAGCAGACAGCACTTAGTATCTAAATCAAAAACTGGTTTTACAGAGTCATTGCACCCCATAAAAGAGCTACAAAGTTAAGCTGAACATTGAGAAATGAGTTAAAACACAGAAGAGATCAACAGCCCTGAGACAAGCAAACACACAGACAATAAAGAAACCAAAGACAGGAAAACACCCCAAATCCGAATAATATTACAAAAGATTTCAGCACATAGCAGGAACTCAATAGAATCTCTAACATTTCCAAAACTTGAAACACCTTCATATGCAACAACTTATAAATTCCAATAATTTTATTCTCATGTTTTCACACCTAATTAGGATTCAGTAATTTGCAAGGAACTTGATTCTTGAGATGGTAAATGAGTAAGTCCTTTGGGTAAGTTTTCAGGGCTTATAACTTGTAAAACAAGAGAACAATAAGTTGCAAAACACGATTATGAATCATCATTAGATTAAGACTTAGAATAGCAACAAGTAAAAGAGATACAAAGAACCAGAAGAAATACAAAAACGTGGAAAAAGAAAATGAAAAAACCGAGGAATATAATTCTTCCTCCACACAGCTTCAAAGACCAATGTATACCCGTAAAATTAACAGAGCATAGGTAGAGAGGCATAATAACCATATGGTTAATTATCTTGATCCTTTTCATGCTATGGAAAAAATAAATTATAAAGAAAAGAAATACAAGCAAACATATCAAGTTATAGCTTAATGAAGAGATCAAAGTGAGAAAATAATAGAAAGCCTCCATCCTCTATCTAAGCTCAACTATAAATGCAATAAAGAACAGAACTAGAACTTAATCAGAGAAATTTGATATGGGTTTCCATTGGGATCAATTTAAATTTAGAAAGACCAAAACTTCCTTTAGAAACATCAAAAATTAAACCCACCAAATCCCCAAATGGAAAACATACAATATCATCACTTCCCTTTTTATTCAAGAACAACTTTTGCTCCAAGTGCTTTTAACTTCTCCATTAACTGCTCACCTTCTTCCTTGGACAATCCTTTCTTTAGCACAGAGGGAGTCTTCTCCACCAAATCCTTAGCTTCCTTCAGACCCAAATCAGTAAAACTTCTCACCTCCTTAATCAGCTTGATCTTTGAAGCAGCCTCAAAAGACTCCAACTTCAATTCGAAAACAGTCTTTTCAGGCTTCTTCTCCTCCTTAGCTGCTGCTGGAGCTTTCATAGCCATCCCAGCAGCTCCTGGTTTCATGACTCCAACAATTGGGGATTCCTTCATTCCCCTTTTCTTCATCAAAATGGAACCCAGCTCTGCAACTTCGCTCAGAGTCAGCCCTGAAATTTCGTCAACAAGCCGAAAAACACGCTGGGTTGGAGGGCTCCGATGCTCTGTGGGATCAAATGTCGCTGGATCGTAATCAGCAGGAAGCCTCCTCTGGTCAATCTCCACTTCTTCTTCTTCTTCTTCTACTTGCCTTGCCGGTTGACTGAATTGTTGACATTGTCTGTTTATGTTAGAGAAGGAATTGACCGCCATTATTGAAGGGAAAAAGGGTTTTCTGCAAAACCCATGTCGCAGTCTTAGAATCAAGCTCATTTTTTATTTTATTTTTTCTCTATCTAATCGAAGAAAATGAAAGCTGCCCAAGATTGAAGATTGAATAGGGAGAAAGAATTCAAGTATGTTTTTCGAGTAAGTTTGAAGATTGAAGAAAGAGGATTAAGGGACAAATAGGAGAGCCGCTGAGAAGTGAACGGAGAGAAGAAAACGGCGCGTTTTGGTGGGCTGAAGCTGAACGTCAAGAGAGACACTGTAACCTAACGTCGTTCTGTTATGAACAGGCTGCTTTTTTCTTTTTCTTTTTTAAATTAAAAAATTATAAAACAAATGTATTTAACACAAATTAATAATATGTAAGATAAAAAAAAAATTTGATGTTTTTATAAGATGAAAAAAGAAAAAATAAACAAACAAACAAACAACTAAATTGTAATAATTAACCTCGTACAATATATTGTCATGTGCAATATATGCACATAGAATTAGAATTTTCATAATTTGTAGATTTTAACAATGGCTTTATTTAGTTTAGATATTTATTGATATTATTAAATATTAAATAGAAATTGAAAATAATAAAATTTTCAAAGTACTTTATTGGGGGAAGGGGTAGTAGGGAGGGTAATTTCTTGTATAATGTGGAAACAATTTTAACCACTCTCTCTTTCATAACAAATACCACTACTAGGCGAACAAAGCAATTCAACCAAAAAAAAGGAGAAAAAATTTAAAGCGTGAAAAATTAAAGCTAGGTTAACCAAAGACTAACATTTCCAACACCAAACATTTTAAGTTAAAAAAACCAAGTTTAGAACAAAGATTAGCAGCCACAATTTTCATTGTTCAAGCATCATGCATTAACATAGTTATAATAACGGGCTTGAAGTATAGCAATCATAAGTTACAAAATGAAGATCATTCAGATGCTTTCTATACCTTTTTGAAATTCTCTAGCTACACTGTGTGAATCTAGAAAGCATTCCCTTGCTTAATTTATAGTTGATACAACAAATCATCAATCATAATCTCAATGTAATTGTCTAGAATACTCCCCAAAAATACAGGTAACAATTTCAAAGTCTTAAATGAGGTTTAAAATTCAACAACTGTCGTTGTTCATTTTTGATCACTACTTTCCTCTGTTAAGCTTGAACTTTTGGAGAATTTTGTACGCCATCTCTGCTTGTTCTTCTCACTCTTGTTCACATTTTGGGAATATTCTGTCAACCCCTGCCTCAATGCTCCAAGATTCACCCCATTACCCACCAAAATGCTAGTTACCCCCATTTTTGAAACCTGTTATCACCATCAGAAAAACATTTAAAATTCTTATAACTATTATAAATCAATTAAAATTGGCATTTTTCAATCATTGTGTAGAATGATGCTAACAAACATGTTGTTATAATAAAAGACTCATTTTATGAAAGAGTGGAAAAACACAATTTACCGTTTGAATGTTCCTATCTTCATCATCGAAAAACAGCATAGAGTTTAAGGGAACCCCTGTCCTCGAATGAATTCTCTGAAAATGATCCGTCTTATGTGTCCAACTGGAAAATATCTCCTGCATATTGAATTCATGAATAACTTCACATGATAATGCTAATGAAGGGACAATAAGTGATAACCATCACAACTTCTAAAAGAAAGAATTGAATTTTCATCTCTCTGGCAATCTATTTCATGAATCTTATGGTCCTCATCAAAAAGTCCAGCTACCAAATTAAAGAAAAAACCATAACCGCAAAAAAAAAAAAAACAAAAAAACCAACCTTCACTAATCTGATTGTTATAATTTAGATTTTGGAGTCGAAATATACACATCCAACAAAGTAACAGAAACAATTCCGAGTTATTATTGCTCAATTAAGCTTTTAGGAAGTAGCTCAACAATGATATTATGCTATAACAAAACATACCAAGGAAAAATGTTTCTATAATCTTAAATGAACATCAGACAATAAGCATGCAGCGAGAGGAAAGCAAGCATGTCATCACATCTAACAAACAAAATAGGTTACAATAGAAAAGGAAACAAGGGGAATATAACTCTTTAAACATTGAAAGTTTGGGTACAAGCTGTATAAACTTAAAAGATTTCAATAACAAATGTATTATAAGAAAGTATAAGTCAGCTAGTTATGCTTGATCCTTACAGCCATCAAATCATTGCCCTACCTCCTTAATCCTAATAGAAAAAACAAAAAAACAAAAAATGGAAACTCAAAAAGGGCAAATCAAAAACAAGACTCACCTGGGCTACAAACATCGATTTGATGTTCAACTTTTCAATAAATGTCTTTGCAATATCTGCAGTAGGCGACCTAGAAGCAATGGCCATATCAATCCCCTTATCTTGGAATGCAGTTAATATCCCTCTAGCATGGGGATACATAGATGGCATTTCACGTTTGGAGCGACATTCACTGGAAAAACACTTCGAAGTAAGTTTTTTCTGTTGACAACCTTATCCAAAAATTAGTAATATAAATAAATCGAGCTGCAATTTTCTGTTAAGCACCATTTCTATATAAATTACATCAAATTGCAAAACAATATGAAAAACGTGAAATTGGGAAAAACACGACCCAGAAAGAAGTGATAAAAGGCACGTCATTAATACAGTAATTACAGTTACAAAAAGTAGAGCCAGCGACAATAGTTTTGTTTTATATGCAAAAGAAATATTCCAACATCCGATTATACATTATTCTTTGTTACTGGTAACTGATTGCAGTGATCCTTATACCACAACCAACCATCCAATGCTACTCTCCCTTCCATTTAATGGATTAAAGACACATAAAAAGATGCCCAGAAAAGAACTTTGACATTTTTCTATCACTACCGAATTGGAAAACATGTCTGAGCCGTACTGGTTAATCTAATCATTACTAATTCAATCTAACATTTCAAAACTCTAACACCATGATTTTGACTATTAATCACAACCACTTATAATTTATTGAGGAACAATGAGAACCATCCCCCCCAAGAAAATAAAATATCTTATGTCACAGATAAACTACGACAAATATCTAATACAGAGACGAAAACTCAAATTCCTTTCGATTTCGTCAAGTCTAACGTGAAAATACCATCATTACAGTAATAGTAATAAAAATAAAAATAAAAACATTTTACCAAAATTCAATAGACAATAGGGTGAATAAGAATTTAAGAATTTATGGTTTTTTTTTTTTTTTTTTGGGGAAGTGGGCAACAGCACAATCATAAAAATTTGATTTTTAAATTCGCTAGCAGTTGTTTTTTGTTGGAATTTCCCGGGAAACAAACAGAAAGTACCAGTAAAAAGGCCAGAGAGTATAATCGAGATCGAAGACGACCAATCTGGGGAGGACTTGGAACATCCCTATTATCTGCAGAGCCTCTGCCTTCACCTTTTCGTCTCCCATCTCGCTCTCTCCCTTTCTCTGGGAGTACCGATAGAAAGTCCAAAAGGAAAAAACTATCGGTTCCTTTTCCGTTTTTCTTGGAGGGTTAATACGACACCGTTTAGTAGTAACAAAAAGACGAGTAGATATTTAGGCACCAATAAAATAATATTAATAATTAAACATTAATAAAAAAATAAAACCATTTTAGAGAACGTTTAGGTTCAATATACATAGCTACATACATTATTTTCCAAAAGAACAGTAGAAATAGCAATTATGAGGTTAAAAAAAAAGTGAGAAGAGAATTAATACTACCATACTAACAATTATATATAGTGCACAAAAATGATGGTGAGCATCAAAATGAATTGCTTTAAACCAAAATGATAGCGAGCATCAAAACAAATTTTCCTTGAAGAGTCTTTGATGTTTGGAGATTTTCCTACAACCAAAAACCTATATTAGTGACTTTCATACCTAATTAATGTACACCCTATATTCTGTATCTAAATTACACTTTGACAAAAGGCCATCACAAATTGGCAGTGTTTATGATAGATTTCCTAGCAAAACAATCGTCTTCCACCTTCAGGAGGAACAAGCCTTGGTCTTTTTGAAGCCTGAAGTTCAACTGATTCAAGGTTTATGATTTCAACTGAATCGCATCTCTTGCTGGACAAGACAAGTTTACTACTCCCATGCATGCTATCTGCCTCTTCAGAATCTTCCACAACACAATCTGCAGGTTCCTCACTCCACGTTAAGGAAGATTGAGGTTCATTTGATTTCCCGAGATGGGCAAATTCCTCAATTATCTGCGGTAGACAGCAATCTTGATCTATCCCCACCTCTGAAAAGGTTCGGTGGTCATTACCTGTTCCAGAAACTGACATACCTCCATCAGATTTGGAATGATGCATAGCGAATTCACATTCCTTAGGTGTCTCTAATTCTCTCAAACTTTTGCCCATATAAGATGTTGAGCAAAGATTAGATACCAAGCCAGCAACTTGACGACAGTCATCCGCGCCCAATTGTGATTTAGCAACTAGGTTACCAGTTTCTTCAACGCCCTGTTTAAAAAAAAAAAACACAATGTTGCATATTTAGAATGGGTTGATGAGATTCTAAACAAACCTACAAATCAATATTGATAAAACAAAGCAAATACATTACTTGTCACCCACTTCCAAAAGAAAAGAATGGATAGCAGAGAGCATATATGTAATATGGTTGGAAATGCGAAGCAAATCCCACTAGCGTGTTGCAGATTATGCTGGAAAAATCTATTTTTAAAATCTCCGAGTGATGAATTATAAAGGAGCCAGTAAAATTTCATAAAATATAAAAATTGCTTTTTGTATCATCCCATGATATTGTAATACATCAACTACTGTGAAAACTGCTTTGTTCTTTATCCCTTAAAAAGAACTAAATTTTGTCTATCTCATTTAGCAATCAATTCACAAATTTAAAAGTCATCTGATGATATGGAAGATTGTGTGAATTGTATCAACTTTTTTGTAGGATCTGTCTATTATCAGGTAGCATAGCAGCTGTGCGTTAGAATTTGCGATCAATAACACATAGACATACACAACATCCTTTCAGCTAACCAAGGATAATCATGTTTTGGCATGATACAAATAATAAAGGTGATTTAGGATGTAGTGGACATAATTGCTTGCTAGCACACATGAAAGAAATGATTACCTCTACTGGTAAGATGATGCTCTGTGGACAATTTGGAGCTAACTTCAGATTGCCCACATCAGGAAATGACCTGGCACAAGTTCCAGGATCAAAAAACCTCCTAAAACCTAATCCTGATTCCATAGAACATTGGACACCTCTTGGAAAGGTAGCTTCTAACGATGAGATTCTAATCCCTCGATCAACATTGGAACTAGAGGAATTGCCACAGAATACTTTTGTTGAAGTGCATGTCTCATCAAGATACATAACTCCAGTTTCTTGACAGTCTATTTTATTGGATACTAAGCGAGAAGGATATTTGTAAATGCTATCAGCTGGAGCTTTTTGAGAATGATCTTCATGGATATCATGAATTAACTTCATGATCCAAGATCGTTTGAGAGAAGCCTCGGAAGCTGGGAACCAATTTCTGTTTAGCTGAAAAAGTATAAAAATGTTTGTTAGTGCATGGACAAGAAGTCAATAGATAACAAGATTAAAGAGAAAGCAAGTAATGTTGGAAATTATTAGCAATCCCCAAAAACTAAGCTATTATCTGGCTAACATGATAAACAGCCAACACTCCCTCTCAAGTGCAGGCCAATCCATTAATCAGACAAAGGTATTGTCCTTACACGTGCAGCACAGTAAATTAACAAAAACGGGGGTGAACAGGACTCAAACACAAAGACCAGTTAAACAATTGAGCTATGATACAATTTTTAGACCACCAAATCGCAATCTTAAAACCTTAAATTGTTAGGAAATTGGCCTAACTATGTACACCAAGATAAGACATTACAAATAACCTAAAAAATAATAACAAATGTTTTCTATAAATTCTAAATAAATTAATTTAGTGGACTGCCCATTATGATTCTGCAACAAAACAGATATCAAGTTATGGAGCAAGTGAAACAATATCTCTTACAAAGGTCGATAACTCTGTGATGTTAAAGGGGCTGAAGTTAAGAGGAGCTTGCTCAAGAAAAAGTTCCACATAATGGAGCAAGAAAAGACCACAGTCGAATGTATTTTCCTGCTGTGGGAGCTGAGTCCAAAGAAAAACAAAATAAGAGTCAATAACCAACCAATTTCTTGAAAAAAATAAAAACATATAAGATAAAAAAATTTAAGAACATTTACGTGTTAAGATAAATAATCTGATACATGCACATCATCAATAGCAGTCTATATTACAATGTACACAAGTAAAATCTCAAATTCTTTCTTTCAAAAAAGTAGCCTTTAGGGTGTTCTATAAGACAAAGAGAAGATTATGAAGTGCTCAACAGGACATGATCGGGATAGATACTAATAACAGGAACATTATAAAAATATAGCAACAAAAAAAAAAGAAATTCATTGCTATGTGAACTACAGTGAAGATCACTGGTTATTACTCGAATAACTAAAATAAATATGCATAATTCTTATTGCTACATGGAAAATAATGGGCTTTCTCAAAGAAGTATTGTTCTTTTCACTGCAAGAGAAAGGAAAGGGTTAAGTGTCGGCCATCACAAATGCCAGGTAATTTAGAGAACCTTTTCATTGCTTATTGCAAGTAATTAGATAACATTTTATTTCTAGTATTAGTCACAAAGATGCCAACCAAGCAGTGTAGTTAAGCAAGCTTTTTTTTTATGATGATGATAATCTTAATAATAAATAAATATATAATTTCTTGGGAACTTTAATGTAGAGGATGAAATAAAATTTTCTTCAGTTTTTTTTTTTTCTTTTTTCTTTTTTTTTTNTTTTTTTTTTTTTGGGGTGGGGGAGGGGTGGTTTTATATGCTGTAAAATGCTCTAAGCCAAGACTGCTTACAAAAATAATTTGCTTCCACTTGAAATTTAAATATACACATATAATATTTACATTAAAAAGCTAGAAAATACCTCCAATGGGACAAATCTCAGGTCTAAGAATTTTGAAGAAAGATCTGCTGCTATCCCACTATGCCTCTCTTTCCACTCCTCCCATAGATAACTGAAATACCATGGCAAATAGATGATTAAAGAAATTATGGTCTATCATGTTCATTAGCATGAATATTATTGTTTCAGGTACTATTAAAAACAATAAGAAAACATAAAAATGCTATTGCTATGCTCCATGTTTTACAGAACTCATCGTAATGCAGACATGGCTGCTTAGAAACAACATATATCATTTATGCCATCCCATAAAAATAAAATATGGTTGATAATATCTTATTCTTGGTTTCTGGCGATGAGAGCTATCATTTTGGGGACTAACTAGAGCTATCATTTTGGGGACTAACCGTCATCCTTTTAAGCTTCAGAACTAGCCTGTCTTGTTAGGTGGAAGAACAGCCTTTGAGGCATCGTGGTAACCAGGAGGCAATCCCTGCAGCATAGATTTTTTGGACCCATAGGGCGCATTTGAAAATGGTTACGTAGGTAGAGCTTCTCTTCTGAGATACAATTTCAAAAAAATCACCTAATTGGTGCTTTTTCCAAAATCACCAAATAGGTAATTTCCTAGAAATTAGAATCACTAAAGAATGTTACTACTTTTGGCCATACACTATAGGATATTTATTTCTTAAAAGCACTTTTAAGCATTTCAAAATCACTCCCAAATGGGCACGAAGAGACTAGATAGAAAAGAAATTTAAGACTTCCTTCAATGCATTCTGTTTTAACTATTATTCCCACTTATTTTTCCTCATTGTTTAAAACTCCTAAGATAGTCTCTCAAGAGATGGAGAGATTGATGAGAAATATTTAGTGGGTGGTGAAGGTTTTAATTCTAGGGTTTCAGGGGAAGAAAATTACTAAGGTTAAACCAAAAAGAAGAATACTGTTCGCTTGGAAAAATAGAATTTGAGGCAGTCAACTTATATATTCTAATGTACATTAACTTAATCGAACAAAAGAACCAGAAAAATTAGCATCTGATCTGGTTAACCATGTAGAACATATATGCATGAATGTGTGTATTATATTATGTTATCATTAAGCAGAAAGGAATAAAATAACCATGAAATCATAGATCTCAAGATTATAGCAAAAATCCCATAAGCAGTCATGTGCAGTACTAATTCCAAAATACACATGAAGGTAATTGATCATGATGTGAGCAATCAAACCCACCTTTGAACAAGATTTTTGAGGCCTCTGTGACTTCCCCTAATGGAATCCATGTGCAAGATGCATGGAATCTTTGATGAACTTTCACTTCCTACATCAGCAAATACAATTTAAAAACATAAATGACACAAAGATACTACGATGAGATAGGTCTTTTTTTATTTGGTAAACGATGAGATAGGTCTTCAATCATTTATATTCTTGCCTTGAAAATTAGCTACTTCGCCAGGATGACAGATGACAAGCAAACTCCAGTGAAGACTGTGACCACAACATATTAACCATATTAAAAGACAGTATTCATAACCAACTATTCTCCAATACCACATGCAGTATAATGAATATAAACTTTCTCACCTGTAATTTACAGGAACGAAGATGTAATCCTTTTCGAAAATGTTTACTTTCCTCGTCCATTTGCGGACACGTTGAAATGCTGCCTTGCCTTCAGAAGCACATGATGGATCTTTGTCAAGATCAGCAAGCTTCCGAAAGAAAAAACTATTGAAAAAGTGGAATCTATGTTGTTCTTCAGGTTGAATATTGTTCTTCAAGTATCTGTCAACAATATGTTAGACTCTCATAAATTGTTTAGCATGTAGAACTGCAAGCTACAAACCTACAAACTGAAAGCATGGCAATATGAGTTACTTTCAAATTTTTAACAGTTAATAAAGGAAAGTCAGCCTAGACCTATCAGTCAAGGAAGAAAAATGCCACTAAAAATTTTATGAGGTCACATAAAGCAAACTTACTTAATATAAAAGTCAATTATAGTATCATTTATGAATGTCCCAGGCTGTAGAAGCTCAATGTCACTCTTACTAATGGAAACAGCATCAGGGTCCCCTTTGGGATAGATGACATCTTCAAAAGGCTCATCGAGACTGAAATAGATCAAACTAAATCATTATCAGAAAAAGCGAATGACAAGTGTAAATGGACAAATAAAAAACAGTCAACTGGGTTAATAAAATTGACAATTGTATCAAAACAATAAACAGCATTTAAAATCACTTAAGAAAAATATGAAACAGAAAAGCTAGCATATTCTAGCAAAAGTCAAGAAGCTAAACACAAGGAGAAAACTTTCGGATAAGAAACTGATGTCTAATCAAGAAGAATAAGTTTTCTTGATTTATCACATTCTACCAGAAAGAAAAAAAAAAAAANAAAAAAAAAAAAAAAGGGAAATTTTTTTTATGGCAGATCATCAGAAACTAACTAAACTTTTGACCTGTCAATCTCACATACAATCTCATAGCACAAGTACTTCATATATAAGAATCGGCAAGGAATTCTTCTTCCTTTTCCTATAAGAAACAAAATTTTAATAAAGACAAAATATCAAGAGATCAAAAGAATAAAGATAAATTAAATAATGAAATAGAACTGGCATGGCCTTTTGTTTTTAGGAAAAAAAAAAAAAGAGGTTGGAAGGGAGAGGTTGGCATACCCTTACAACCCCGAGTGGTGAACCCACCTACATCCACCAGCATGGCACTGGTTTATAGGAGATCGATCCAACTTAAATTGACCTTTTAAATAGAGAGAAATAGATTCCTCAAAATCTTTAGAAAACGATGCCCATCAGGCAAGTTGTAAATATTTTATCTTCGGTCTCACAACTCAGGACACATGCATTAAGTATGAGATAAATTATGACTGATTCCTGGATTATGAAACATCTGTATTTTTGTGAAAGGAGCCATAACACAATATGTAATAAGAACCACACACGATTGACTAATTTGAAAGTAGCATATGACGATTGAGAAATGACACAGGTAAAAACATGAAATGAATAGCCAACACCAAGAATTGGGGCATAGAAGAACCCCAACAGTTCCACTGCTATTCAATAATAATAGAAAAAAATTGTAAGACTTTGACTTACTTAGGAAAGTAAGGCTTTGAGGATAACATCATGCTTTGCCCCAACAACTCTTCCCTGTCCCTTTCTATGTCAGAACTGTCAGTGGTGAATTTAATTGTCATGCAGCATAAATGAAATTAATAGATGGAAAAATAAATTATGGATAGAAAATGTAATCAACAAATATGAAAAAATGAGCAAGAGCTTTCATGAAAAAATCTTTTGGGAAACAAATCAAGCAGTCTAATGACAAAGAAAACATACAAGTACAATTGTATTAGATTAACTTCAAATAAAAATATCCCTATCGACGAAGAATATATCGGTGTTCTAAATTTCCATAGAATGAATATATTGATATTGAGATCACTAAACATCAACCAAAAAAAAAAAAAATCCACTTGAAACAATATCCAAAAGCTACATTTTCTACCAGAAGAAAAATTTCCTAATATATCATCAAATATTGATATTTCCACAAAACCTAGAAGAAAATAACTCCCTTCAATATCTCCAATCAGCGATGTGAAATTCCAGTATATTATCAAATATTTCAGCAACATTACTGAATTTTTCAAACCTTGACACCAACATCAAGTACTACCATTTAACTTTACATTGTTTTTTATTTTGCTAAGAAACAATTTTGCAAAGGAAAAAACCAGTTAGCACATAACTAGAGGATAAAAAAAAGTCCTAAGAAAATCCAAAAACATTACAAAACAAAATCTAGCATGCCTATTACAGGAAATCTTCAATCATAAGTTAAGCATAAAAAGGGGACTCATTGAATTCTTTAAAGAAGAACGCCCATATATAAGCCAAGAACTAAATTCAGTCCCTAATGTAACACATATCATGGAACCTGTCCTAAAAGTCCTTCCATTTCATTTCATCAAAAATTGGCCAATATGTAGCCAAAAGTGAGTATCTAAATAAATAACCCCCAAAGTTCATTTAGCAATCACCCAACAAAGACTAACAGCACTTAAGATAGATTCAACAATCCCAACTTTTCTTGATACTTTGGACCAATGAAAAGTAGCAACTTCAGAATGTAAAAATATATTGTCACTATCAAAAATTTCCAAAACATGATACACCATGGAGGAGATAGACTAACATGCAGTTTACTTTCCAGCAAACCAAAGATAAAATTTCTATGAGCTAATAGCCAAACACAAAAATAAACCTTGGTAGGAATACAAGCTATCCAAATTATCCTTGGATGGTTCAAACTCTGGGAAAGAAGGTTGATAAACTAAGTTAAACAATATTTGCGTAAAAATACACCAGAGGAATTCTAAGACCATATTCTCCCAATAGAATATATTAGCTTAAGAAATACAGAAAATTTAAAAGAGAGGATAATCTAAAAGATTCTCTATCATTCAAATTTCTGCTGAAATTGAAATTCTATCAAGTAAGCAAAATATGGGCATCCATGGAGGACCAAACAACAAAAAACACTTTTTTTACAATGATGAGAATACAATCTAGGAAGCAATGAGGAAAACAAAGTATCCAATTTCTAAAAATCTTCCCAAAATCTAATTATGTAAATCTAATTATGTCCTCTCTTCCCATCTTAAATTGAGTAACAAGGATAACATTGATAAAAAAATTATTGACTCCTAAATCCTAATAACCTCTAATAATCTAACAAGATCATGGAACTTCCTATCATCAGCAAAGATAGGTCTCAAATTCAAGATGTTGTGAATGGTCAACTACTTAGTTCCCTATCCATCGAGTTGTTTGGGTATAGAGAATAGCCATAACCAAAGTGAGTAATGTATGAGATGAAGTAGTTCTTGGAAACAAAGACTGCACATCATATATAACAAATTAATGAATCAAGAAAATTATTGCTTTTAACAGAAAAAACATTCAGCCTTAGAGGCAGTGAGTGCCATTTCCTGCATTGCTTGCTCCATTATTCCTTATTGGCCCTTGATCCAAGGAAAACCTCAATGTTATCCCTACCTATAACGAAACCATCAACCTTTGAAGATCCTTAGCCATATGCAACAATCTATTTAGAACATCAATAACCAATATAAAAAAAGAACGTGTGATAACAGATCAGCTAGCCTCATTGTTCTGAGGACCTTAAATGTTTCTCCAATCATCAGTGAAAAGTTTGAAGAGCTCAAACACCTGTCAATCCACCTTCTCTACTGAACAGCAAACATTTTTTGTTCATCACAAGTTTCAAAAAGTCCCAGCACCTCTATGAAAAGATTTTCCACCATCAATCTTAAAACCTACCTAGCCGTTCAGTTTTACAATGACCAAATCCAAACATATAGTTCTATTTCGATAGACAGAGTAGAAAGGAGAAGAAAAGGATATAAAACATATGAAGAAGTAGCACTGAGCCAATGAAAACTCACTCAAAATTAGTATTCCATTTGTCCTTGTATCTTGCATCCAATAACTTAATTGCTTTCTCTCCTTTTTTGAGCCAATGAGGGTCATAAACTGCAAATTTCAACTGCTCAATGCCTACATGTAACAGAGGAAAAACTTTAATGATAAAAAAAATTACATAAGACCAATCATCTTGTATTAAGTGAAAAAAAAATTCCTATTACGAGAGAGCAGATTGATTACAAAAAGGAACAATAACAGCAGTAATACATCAGTAATTAGAAACTCATAGTCATCACAAGATATTCCAACTGGCAATATTCCTTCGAGTTCATCCATTTTCATCTTTCTCCAATAGCACAATTTTGAATGGTCTAAGTAGATTTTAACATCTCGTAGTCATTACATGATTCTAGGCACAAGCATCAACTAATTGGCTTTCGTCAAAGAAAAGCTATCTTGTAAGGAACATACTATTGTCATCTAACAGTTTGAGAACAATGATTGAATTTAGAATATATGGAGCTAAAACTGATATACAACATATTATGTCATCCAAAAAGAGGAAACCAGTAATTCCTTCTTCAGGGTTTAAAGTTAAATATATTGCTATATATTTTTCCATACTTTCTGCATTCAGTTCTAGCTATTTTATCATGTATCCCCAAAAGTTTGGCAAACTAGCTTTAAAATTCAACAATCAGCTACCTTATAATTTTAAACTTTATCAACTAGGTTCTTTGTGCTAAATACAATCTGTTTTAATAGATGAAATCAAAGTCTTTATATTAATAGTAGGGAAACCAACTAATGACTTTTCAAATTAGTGATGGCTTACTGCAAATACATCAAACATAAGGGAGGTCAATGATAGATTCATTTCTTCTTCTTTTCTGATAAAATGAGGTCAATGATAGTTTCCCTACATTATATAATTATTAAAAACTGTTTAAACAATGACTTGTAGCATGCAGCAACAAAAAAATTGAGTTTGGAATACACATTATTTATGAAACCCCATAAGTGTACTAAGTTTTAGGGAGAACAGAAAATGAAAAGATGATCCACTCAAATAGGCATATTAAACTACTACACAACAAATATTGCAAATTGCACAAACCTGAAGTACAGTTTGCCTTTCCATCTCCTTTAGAATCCCTTGATTTAAGATGCAATTTGATAGTAGCAGTTTCAACCTACAACAGACAACCATTCAAATTGGCCTATATACAAGCAAATTAAAGCAAAAGAAGATGTTACTCACCATTTCACACCAATGTGATTCAACAGTAACGATATCCCCAGTGGCCCATTCAAAGTTAAATGTTTCACTGATCCCATTAACTAGTGAACCTTCCAGTTTGATACAGCTGCAAGAAAATGTCAACCGAGTTTCCGTACAATATGTATCTCCGTATAGAATAAAATCAGGGAAGACAGTAACAGTCATATTTATCTGATCCTGAAAATCAAAACAAATTTAATGCCATTACATTGAAAAGGAGGGATATACCCTTTAAAAAAAATTAAAATTAAAATAGTATCTTATGATTGCATTGTTTGGCATTTTCAAGACATTTTGTTTTTGTGTCTTTAGAAACAATTTGGCCAAACAAAATGATTTTATTCCAGAGCCACAAAAAGGCAATGGGAACAACTGTCTTTTATCAATTTCATTTTTCTATTCACCAACTTGAATAAGATGCTTAAAGAGCAGTTGGCGCGACCCTAAAACATCATATAAGGTAATGTATGTAATCTGTTTGTCTGAGGGCACCATTTCTATCCAAGTTCAACGATACATGTATGACCTAAGATTCGTTTACTGTTTAACACCCTTTTCACTCTCCAAAGCTCAAAATTTATGGACATGTCATAAAGAGGTACCTACCTTAGATAATTCCAGATCCTTGAATAGTATCAAGGGGTTTTGACAGTTTGGAAGCTCCAATAGAATATATGAATATACAAAAATGATGCACCAACATTTTAGGTACTCTTATCTATAGGACTAAGGCGTCCTACTTTCCAACTCCAGAACAAGACACTTTATGTAACCTTGTAATGAAATAGCTTCATAGTTTTCTTTTTAACTTCATTTTTTGGGAATATATCAAAAAAATATGATATTTTCTTCTTCAGGCTTCAGCATATGTCTCTTAAAATCCTCCAAACAATATAGTTGAAAATATTAATAATATTTTTTTTTAAAAAAGAAAAACATAAAAGGCAAATCCAGAGACTTACAATCTCGACTGCACCAGAACCTGAATCTAACAATTCTTCATTCAGAGGAACTGAAAATTTGCAGAAGTTTTGGTTATGATTAATGAATAGCTCAGAAAATGTTTCATAGTTAGTAATAAGTAACCTTATTAGCATGAACACACAGACTAACCTAGATTCTCAGCAGCGCTAAAGGTTGAAGTCGACAGAGAGCTAACTTCAATACTGCTATCATCATCATCTGAGATAGTATCAGCTGGCTTATTCTGTAAAAAATCAAGTTAGACTCTTAGGACATCATTAAATGTTTGAAATAAGTTACATGTTAGTTTAGAATTGAAGGGCTTTGTTAGTAAATAGATTCACTCTACAGAAGCATATTAAATTCTTGATGATGCAGATTTACTTCATAGTTTGAAGAAGTCGACATCAAATAGGCATCCAATCCAGAGATCTCCTCTTTGAGAGCACCATCTCCTGGTGGCGTGTTTATTGGATTGGAAACAGTATTATATGCAGATTGATGACCTAAATCGCTACCATTAAAATCTAACAGTCCATTGCAATTCTTCTTTTCCTGGGTTCCTTCCTCTTTTCCAACTACAAAGATAGATACAAAGGAGAAACTTACGAACTTGAACATAAAATAAAAAAAATAAAAAAATAAAAAAGAAGAAAATGGGCAATGATGATTTCTACCTTCTGCATCAAGATCAATCAATTCATTGCTACAAACCTTGTCTACGATATTGGTACCAGGAGCAACTGCAGAAGAGATTACCACAAATTAGATAAATGCATAATGTTTTTAAAAAACCAAAAATGCATAAGTAAAAGAATAGTGCCAAACCTAGAAACCATCATGATAAGAAGGAAAAAAGAATTTCAAACAAAGATAAGGCCTCTTCCTCCCTCTAAAAAGTCATAGTAAAGGCAGCATGACCAAATTTAGCCAGTAACTGAGAGTAATGAATTCAGTCATCCATACATGCTTCAAAATTTTCAATAGACCACTCTAGGCTAGGTCCCCAACATAACAGTAACCAGAATCTATTTCTCAAAATTCTTATGAATTTTCACAGCTCGCGATTTGAATCCGTGAATATAAGCATAAGGTCTTGTTTGGTACATCGGATAAGGGGGTATAAGGGGAGAGGATTGAAGTATTTTATCCCAATATGGTGTTTGGCGTCGCATATCCGGTCAGACTAAGTCATCCGATCTCCAATTTAATACCCTTGTAGGAGGCTATGTTAACCCCCCCCCCAGTGTCTAAGAAAGACCAGACAAGGATGAGGCTGCATACAATTCACGCAAGCAATCTCCTCCCCCAACCATCTTCTTCACCTATCATCTCCGGCAATCTTCTCAGCCATATATAGTCACCGTTTATAGTGAACAGATATATAGTATACAAAATAGAACAAGAAAAACATAATGGCATGCATAAGACTAACACTCTACAACTATGAACCCATTTTTCTAGATATTATTTCATCACAAATAAAAATTTGGAAAACCAGCATTAACTATATAGTAAAAATTTTACTTAATAATATTTAATGGAATATTCTCCAGCTCTGTCTCAGATATTAATTACTTTTTAATTATTTAAGTCATACTATTCAAAATGGTTTAAATATTACTTCTTAGATTAAAACACTTGTACTTGTTTGATCTAACACATATATTGTTTTTATTTCAAAAACATTTTTTTCTCTACCAAATGGGGGGCAAAAAATGTCTAATATGAGGTAAATTACCATTTCTCCCAAAATTTCCTTTTATACAATATTTTTAATATTCTTCATAACATGGAGGCCCGTCTATTGTGCTCATTTTGGGTCTTCACATTTTCTTTTGAGTGGCATTAGTTGAGTTTTGAACCAAAGACCTCTTGGATGTTTGGCTAATAGACATTTGGCTCTCATACCAAGTTAATAACTGTTTCTCCCAGAAGTGAGAGGTGGGTCATCCTTACTTTTATACATTTCTCTAACAATATGTGATCTCTACTTAGCCTAGTTTCACATAATAATTTCTCAACTTGTTCTCCTTCTCTCGAATCTTTCAAAAACCAAACTGAACCCTACCCTCCTCTTTGATGCCAAGTAAGCTGAAGACAAGAAAATAAAAAAAAATAAAAACACACACACACACACATTACAACTCAGAGCTCCAACATATAACAATTTTCTCTAATCACAGTCCACGCTTCCAATCTTCGAAACCTCCATATTTATCTCCATATTTATTTATACTTTTTTCTCTGTAATTTAAATATTAGCAAACTGCAAAAATATATATATACAAGTTTTTCAAAATTTTCATTTCTCGGAGTTTTACACAACAAATTCCTCAAAAATCCAAAAATTCCCTTCTTCTTTTTCCTACTAACACCCAAAATTTTTTTGTTAACCTACGTTCCATTGCACCATTAGAAGCGGATTCTAATCAAATAAAAAAAAAAAAGAGAGAGAACTTACAGAACTGGAGGAACTGGTACTTGGTAATGGGTGAGTGGTTGGTCTTCTTCGTCTTCGTCATCGTCGTCTTCTTCTTAGGGTTTCCGAATTGGGAAACGAACCTGTTAGACGTCTTATCGACTCGCTCATCGTCGTCGTTGAAATCGAAGACTTGGAATCGGCTACTAGAAGAGCCGGGTTCGAAAGGCCGAGTCATGACGCGGAGCGAGTGCAACTCAGTGTCAGAGGATCTCTGAAATTGAAGAAAGAAAAGAAGAAAGAGTGCGGGGGAAGTTTTTAAACGGACCAGACCAAAGTTCGAGGGTGGGTTCCAAGTGGGTCCCATGAGTCCAAATCCAGTCAGCCCAATTTCAAACCGAGTCTGTCATTTGAGCTTTTCTCTGTACGACACCGTATTGTTTCATGGAAATTGCAAATTTGATTGATTAGGGAAACATAATGTGGATGTTTAATTTTTCAATCCAATCCAATCAGATAATTTTTAGTAATAACTCTTTTAAATCATCCATTTTTGGTAATTATATGATCAATCAAATATAGTTCGTTTTTAATTTTTTTTAATCCATCCGACTTTAATTTAAAACAATTATTAATATTATATTATCATTTAAAATTATTCGGATAACCAAATAAATCCAATGCAATTGAATTTCAATAAAATTTTAAATCCAAATAAAAACTCACTGTGTACTTTGCAATCATTAATTGGCTCTGGTTTAAAAGAATACTGAGTCAGTCTAATATAATTATTTATAATGATTGTACTCAAATAATTAAAATTTATAAAATAATATTATCTATAAATAAAATAAATAAGTGACAAAATATTTTTTACAAATAAAATAATAAATTTTTTAATGAAATAACATTGATAATAATGTTACTCCAAATAATATTATCTCGTAATATTAATTTATTTGCATACAATATTACTCTAATATTAGTACAATTATTTTAAATAGGTGTATCGAAAAAAAATCACTATCCTAAGGAATTGAAATAAGAACTGGACTAATTCCACGTTTGAATGTTCATACTTTCATGTTTTATTTTTTATTTTTTTTATCAGTTTACAAAAATTTCTAGGCTATAAGAGAGGAGGCATGTCTTAAACAAAGGAGCAATACCCCGATATCTTAATAAATAAATAAATAAACAATCCTCATTTTGGAACCTATCAATGTTGAATATTAATTTGATCTTTATAGACATGGGACTCAAAATCCTCACGTTACTCGAAATAGAGGAAGGTGAACGAAACATCCACTCATAATTCTGCAAATGACAAATCAATATAAATAAAAAAATGTTTTTCTATTTTTTTTTTAACATGAAGAATGTAGAAAATCAAATCCAAAAAGAAAGAAAAAATTAACAATTTTCCGCTAAGATTGCAACATGTGAATATAAGATATTTGAAGAGTTTTATTCTTCAGCAGCAGCACTCGCAGCACTAAGATCCACAGAAAGATCAAGTACCTGAACATTTTTGGAAAGCAGAAGGTGAAAAGAAACATAAACAAAGTTAAAGTAAAACCAAGATCAGTACAATTTTTTGTTCCAGCACCTATCTTCTGTGTCATGTTTGCGAGAAACAAAAATAAAAAGGAAGAAAAGAATAGTAAAATATAAGTTGGTGTTCTTTGCCATATGGATGAACATTGAGTAAGAAGAGATTTACCTTTCCAGTAATCTTGGTGTACATGGCAAGCACATCTTCGACAGTCGACTCAAAGTGCGTAGTTGCATCATAACTCTGGAGACATTGTTGAATAAGTTAGAAAGTTCTTCTTTAGAAACTAAAAACACAAGTCTTGTGGTAGGGACATCTAAAAACAAAAGGAAAAGTTAACAATTTTAATAAACATCTTTGCCTAAAAATATATCAACAATATCCTAAAGATAAGAAATCCATTTTTCCAATTATGCAATAGCTACTAGAAGTGGAGTATGTCTTGCTACATCTTTTGATGATCACTTGCCAAAAAGAGTTATGTTTGATTGATCACTTTCCATACAGTAGTCAGGATTGTAGGCATTGAAAATTGTCAAGACTTTTACTTTCTTATACTACTTTAAGGTAAAAGTTTCTCATCAGGGTGATGGTATTGAAAATTGTCAAAGACTTACTTTGTTATTCTACTTTAAGGTAAAAGTTCCTCTTAAGTAATAAATATGAGTAAGTAATAAATTTAAATCTACTTACTGTAGATATGAAGCAATTGTCAGGTTCATGGTTGTTCGTTGGTTCAAATCTGTCGTAAGTGTCATAAAATATCTCATCAACAGGTCCCAATAGGTCAATGCCAGGCTTCAATTCCACCTTGGGGTCACTAGTCTCTGCTTCTGTTGAAACAAAAGCAACGTATTTTCCTTTTGCAGCTACGTTGTGAGCATAGGAGCAACAGAATAGGTACCTGCAGCAAAGTTGAATTCATAAGGCACATACATAACTGTAACTGGAATCCAAAATTTGATCTATGTGTGTGCATGCGCATGTTTGCATATCTTCTTTTTCTTATATTTGGTTATTCATCATATGATTGGGTTCCCAATAAACTGAAGTGAGTTGAGTTAAAGTAGGACTTGCCCGTGCTTATGTAAAAACTGTATTCTTGCCCAAGGAATTCCTAGTTTCTTTCGATATACTTTAGGAGAGTTCCGTAAAGATCATAATATTTGTGATATATATATCTCTGAGTAAGTTTCTTTTTAAGGAAATTCCTGTATGAACACTTAATTGTGCATTGCCAATACCAAAATAGAAAGCTACAACCAAATAATAACATAAATCACATTAAAAGTGAGTCAAATTTAAAGGAAAACAATGCCATACATATTTGGGGTTAAGAATCCAAACTGTCATCCTTAAAAGTAGGAATTATTTGTTATTGCCTGTACATCCTAGCCATGAAAAAGGAATATGGACAATTAAAACATAGTAAATAAGTAAAGGCATACATACATGTCTGATTTACAACCGAGTTGCTTTTGAGGAAGAATAACTTGGGCCGAGTGAGAGTCATTTGTATCTGGAATAGGATGGCTCATTATGCATATAGCTCGGGCAACTTTTCCAACCTTTTGAACCTATTTCCATAAAAACAATAATTGAAGATGAAGCCTTCACCAGTAACACTGAGGCATATGAATTTCAATCTTGAGGTTGGTATTTTGCACTTAAAGATACAAAATTTTATATCAGTATGTTAACCACGTGGCAAGAGATGAACTTCAGTTTATGTTGTATGTTTGTTAGAAAATACCTTATCAGGTAGGTATGATGGATCACAAACAACTTTCTTGCATTTAGCAGTTTCTCCCTCTGAGGTCACTCCAATTGCCTTCCCATCACAATCAAAAACCACCTATAGTTGAGAATATGAAATGTCAGAACAATCAAATGAAGGAACTAACATTATTAACACATCAAAATGCCAAATAAATGCTATACATTTGTGGCTGATTGATGAGCCCAAAAGAGGGGGAAAGTGAAAATCATTTAGAGGAGATTTTAGAAAAACCGATCAATTTAAAGTCCCTTGCTAAGAAGCTGGTCTCCAAGGTTGTAATATCATGAGAATTTTAATATGATGATCCCCATTTTCAGTTACAGAACAAAAATATTACTTAAGAAATAAAAGTGTCTTGGAAACGTGAAGCATGCTTAGCGAGCTCACTCTGAAGTTTTTAAATATGCCCAGAAGAAATTTTAAAGGCAGGAACCATGCTAATTATATAGGCTCACTTGCCAATAAAACAATGATATTTACTTTCTGAATCCCAGAACTTATAATAACTTTGTTTACCTTACATTCTGGCTTGTTGAGCATGTAAGTGCCACCATAAACTGCACTTAACCGTGCAAATGCCTGCCAAAAGTGCCAAGCTTATAAGGAAACTAATTTTGCATTCCTATCTATGAACAATATTACAGATGAACAAACCTGAGGCAACTCTCCCAGCCCATAGAGTGGATAGATATAAGGAGATCCTCCTTGAAAACGTGCCAAAGACTCTGCATAGAGCTTTACAAAAGGAAATACCAAATTGTAAAAACCGTATTGAGAATCTCAATTGAACTTAAACAACCAAAAGTTCTAGAAAATCTTTGCATAACGGATAATTAGAAAAACAACCAGTTCTTGCCTGCATTTCTGAAGGCTGAAATACTCTAATTCCGCAGAGAATTTTTTATGCATCTAAGATGATGATTAAAAATGCCCTATTCTTTAAGTTTCCAGCAACAACAAATTGAAAATAGTCTTTTAACTCATTTTCCAATGCAGAGCTCTGTGGACTACATACTTCTCTTAGTCCAGCTATAGCTTACGTCTTAAATGCAGTCTCTTCAAACTGGGTGTATCAAGAATTAAAAATCTATTATATATAAGTGTGTATATAATATATTAATGTATTTATAAATGTATCTGCATTTATCTATATTTATAGATGTTTCAAGATCATATAGAGTGCTAATAGAAAGATGGTTTCAAACATGACTCAGTGGCGATTGGAGCATCAAACACCACTACAGTTCCAAGCATTACTATTGGAAAATTGGAAGCTAATAAAAGTCAATTATTAAATATTCTTTATATCAAAATTGATGGATTTATTTTTTATTGTGCCTGAAATGAGTTTTCATCCACGGATAATAGCTTCCACCTAAGATCAAGACCTTCTTTTGTTTTGTTTTGTTTACATTCTGAGGTTATATTGACATAACAAGGCAAGCAGACACTTATTATCAACTAATCATGATATGTCCAGTAAGAACAGTATCAGTAAACCAAAATGAAAAGGATAATGCACCGAAGCGCACAGTTATGAGCTAAAGTCATGAAAGGCACCGAATAATAAAAGTCCATAAAGTGAGAATACCAGCCACCTTTAAAATTTTTAGTGTTTTACTCATATGAATTGGATAAGAATAGACACATCCTATTAGAATAACTATTGTTGAGACAACATCTTCGAAACAACCTACCAGAAGAAAATCAAGATTGAAAAAAAAAAATATATATATATATATAACTTAAAAAAATAACTCATTGCACCTTCATTTTCTTCACAAATTCCATGGCTGGCTTATCCAAGTAAGTATCATCAATATGAAGTGCCAAGGCATGACCAACAAAATCAATTGTATCATCTTCTAGACCATATTTCCTACTAACAGGAAGAATATCCATTCACTAATATAAGAATTTCAAATCAATGCTGTTGAATAGGGTTAGGAATGAAATTTAATATTCATAGTAAAGTAGTATACGTCTTTTTCTGACTCATAATTACATGCATCACCAATGTGTTTATTTTAGTAACCATTATGAAGCAAGGATTGCAAAAGAAAAAGTAGGTATTTGTAGTATACATGATAAGCTCTCTTGCTGTAACTTTATTCAAATCCATCCCTTCGTGAGATTTCGGATCATCCTCTTCATAGTCTTGGACATATATGAAGAACTTTCTAGCACGCCGCTTCTCAAAGAGTCCCATCAAAGTTGATTTCAATGCTTCAACATCAGTTGCTGGAACTTTATAAATCTAAAAGACAATTATGTTTATGTGCTTTTAGCAAAAGATGCAGAAGTTATGTTCTGAAATGCAAGAGAAAATAAATTTAAAATGCAGCTTCCCAAAAATTATCAATGTAATCATATATACCTTTTTTTTGTTATAGACAAAGCTACCATCTACAGCCTTGAAGTTTAAATACTTAGTAACATCTGTGTGGATAAGGATGCGGACCAAAGAACCATTGGCCATCATGAACTACAAGAGCACATCCAACACAAGTCATTCATTTTAGTAAAGTACATCAATGGTTCAACTTTCTTTCAAATGTGTCACTGTTACAGAAAATATATGTATACCAGAAAAGAATTGAAGACTACTTAGTATCAAGTAGTCTACATGAGCATGGAGTTTCATATTCAAAACTTGAATTGAATGGAAAAACCTAGGAATATATTTATTTAATGAAAAACTAAGATAGTATGACCAATAACATTGAACAGATATAATATGATGCAGGAAAAAATGCAGAAAGTGACGAGAATTATGCCATTTGTATTGTTTTGATTGTTTCCTTTAGCAGCTGGTCTCGTTTGCAGATTGTTTCTTTTTCATTCAACTATGAATCGTATTCCAATAATAACAATAATAATCATGAAAAGAGAGAGAGACAGATAATTTTTCTTTTAATTATAATTTTAATATGCAATTTATCAATAACAAAATTAAGTACCTTGGGTATCATATCGACATTGTACTCCCTACTTGCACCAAAACTTTCTGGAGGCTTGTCGCTTCCCCGAAAACGTTTCCAGAGCTAATGTAGCAGCAAGATAAAGTTTTGCTTTGAGAAAATAATACCAGATGGAAACAATCATAGCATATTTCTCAATCAAGGGGAGAGAAGTAACCTGTGTAAGATTAAGGGAGGATGACTCCCCACCATAATAGTCATTTCTGTCCATATGCAATACCTGTTTCAAACAAATCCCAGCAGGTGAAGAACTGGACATAAAACTAAAAGCAAAGATTACTAACAAAAACCTGCCCCTCTCCCTCAGCAAAGCATTCTATTTAATTGATACTTTTCATAGCTTTTTTTGATACTAGGGGTTGAGGGATTCAATCTTAGGACCTTTTGACTGAGGTAATAGAGAATTTGTCCCTTGAACATGGTTAAAAATTAAAGAATGTAATGGAAATCCACTTCTAAGGTATTAGGAGGCACCTTATGTTAGCCATATAATCTCCATGTGATACTATACTATTACTTCAACAAGAACAATATATTTCAAATATCATTTTCATGTTTGAAAATGTATCAACAATACCAATATTTGAAAATATCAATTTTCATGTTTCCAAATTCAAGCTTGCTAGGAACAATTTTTGGAGAAAAGTCCTCTGAATTGTACAAACTTGTGAATTTTTTTTTATAACTTAATGTATATATATATATAAATATTACAGTGAAATCTTGCAAAAGGCAACCCTTTAGGCTAATTTTCAAAACCATGTATTCTGTAACTCCTTCGTCTAAATAAATTCTTACAACATATATGTGTCAAAGCTCCATGGATTTATATATTCATTTCCTTTTACTGAATGCCTCAAAAATATTTATCAAAACACATTTCTCTGCCCTTCCGCAACGCCAGAGCGTTTTAGCACAAAAATCTTATCAATTTTCTACTACACAAAAATAATAATATGTATATTTTTTGTTCAATTCATTTATGTATCTTAATCATAATCAATAAAATGCAAAAAAGAAAAAAAAAAACAATTCATAAACAGAAAAATAAACTGATAAACGTATGCATGCATTATCATCAAATTGATACAAAATTAAGTTCATTGAGGATGAAAAAACAAGAAAGTGCAAATACTGAAATATCAGAATAGATCAAACATGCAAGCAGAAAATTAATAAAGAAAATGAAATTAGAGTAAATACTTTGAGTCCATTAACGGAAAGAAGGCCACTGAGAATGCACTCCTTGAGACCTGTCCCAAGAACGATGACGTCATACTCTTCATCCATGGCGAGCAGAGAAATCAATCGAACCGAAAAGGACACAACAAAAATTACTGGAAAATGAATTCGAACAAAAAGTGAAACAATGAATGAGAGCGTGAGAGAGAGCGAGAGTAGTGTGTGTGTGCGTGTGTGTGTGTACATGTGTATATGAAATTTGGTATTATTATTATTATTATTTTTTTTTTAAAAGAAAAAAAAAAAGAGAGAGAGAGAGAGAGAGAAGAAGAAGCTTGTTGTTTTTGTGGATTTGGAACAGGTCTTTAGCGGGAAGTAACGAGACTGACGCATATATAAGAGGGCCTGTATACGTATTACGTAGACGTCCTTTCTTTTTCTTTTCTTTTTTTCTTTTTCTTTTCTTTTTTTGTCCCATTAAAAAGTTAATTATTAACTTTCTTCCATTTCATTTTATTTTATAATGAAGAAAGCAAAATCTCTTTCTTTCCTTTTAAATGTGTTTCTAGGATTTAAATGTTGAAAATATCATTATTTTATAACTTTTTCTTTTTTTTTCTATTATTTCCGTTTTAGCCACTTTTATTTATACTTATTAGCTGCTTGTTTTTAAAATGACAATAGATAGACAAAACAAGGCCCAATTATTATTTAATACGATGGCTTACATGGTAATTAGTGACTAATTATTGTTTTAAAAAATAAACTAAAAACCTTAGTAGTAATGTGACAACATAAGGCCCAAAAATGAGTGTGTAATCGTGCTTAGCAGTTAACTGTGCCATGTCAGCATTAGTTTGTTTTCTGTTTCAGTGTAAATGAACTAGTTGCTGGATTGTAACAGGCTCTCTCAGCTTGTAATGACATTGATATAAATACGGACTGTTATGAAGCTAACAAAGCACTATTCAGAGAAATAGAATCCTGAGGCTTCCATACTTCTTTTCTGAAATCTTAGCAGATTATGACTACTGGTGATGAATACGCATAAATTTAAAAATCATATGTGTCCAGTTATCCCAATCATTTAGTTAGATAATGTAAAGGAAAAACTATATTGTATAAATCCATATATTGATTTTTTTTAATGTTGTCTATAAAAGATCGATGTGGCCAAACATTTTTTGCTGTGTTCCTGATTTGGAGGGGTAGCTACTATATAAACTAACAATTATTATTGAAATAATTAACAAAGAGGATTCAAATAAACTATTAGTAGCAAAAATGATAAATTCATTTAACCATATAATATAATATATATTATATAATTTTGCTTCGTTGCGCAAATGCAGTTTTTAATTTACAGATATTCACACTGTATCAATAATTCTATGATTAGGGCATTCCGACTATAATTGCATGATGATTATAACTAAAATTATATTTTAGTGATAAATTTAATGAAAAAGTCATTAAAAATTATACTTTTTAAGACGATTTTTATTTTATTTTATTTTTGTCAATTATATAGACTTTTAATGACAATCTTAATACAATTATAGTAAAGATATATTTACCTTAAAATTACAATATATATAGTAATTTTATGGTCAGGATATTCTGATGGTTTTCTATCAAACTGATAACTAATAATTTATTATCACCGACAATTTTTTTGAAAAAATAAATTAGCAGCGACAAAGTTGTCGCTTATAATATATTATTAGTGATAATCACGAAGGCAAAACCTGTTAAAAAATTAGTGTGTAGTAATATTATGCATTATACTAAACAACACATAAACACAAAATTGATTAAACTTCAGTTAAGAAACACAATATAGAAACACTGAAGGCATTTGATAATATATAGTAAAAATAAAGATTATAGAAAAACTAATAAAGAGATAGAGACTAAAGTTGAAATCTATGTCTTCAAGACAAAATTTTTCCACTCAGGTGCTCATGATTTTATGACAATTACCTTCCAAGATGTAACGACATTTTTTAACAATAATAACACTCCAAATTATCACAAATATAGAACCAATTTTGACTTGAACTCATTCTCTCGCCTTTATTTCTCACAAAACCACTACCAGTACCACAACACAAAATATATGTAAATATGTATAATATTAATTATTCTAATATTGTAAATGTATGAATTATATTGAATTGGATTCATTGATTCCAAATGAATCTATTTATAGAAGTCGAAAGGATATGAAAGCAAAATATATATTTATTCATAATGATGCATTTTTGTGTAAAGATACATTTATATTTATAAATGTATCTTTAAATAATAAATATATACAATTTCCAAAATGTAGCAACTATTGAATTAAGTATCAACTTTTCCGAAAAACTTAAGCTATTACGATGTCAATCATTATATCATTAATATTTTTCTCTTACATTTTCTTTTACATGGATGCGCAATCTCGTTAAGGCTTCTGCTTTAGGTTGTTACATGGTTTTTTTTTTTTTTTTTT
>QANX01003028.1:0-46320 GCA_003254975.1 Ochetophila trinervis | reverse complement strand
ATCAATCCAATAATGAATCCGCATCCATATCCTATCGCAACAGCTTCCCAACCAAAATCAAATAATATTGAATCATCTGATTTCTCATTGTGATGAGGAGGTGGTAAAGGAGTTTCACAACTTTTTGACAATGGAGGACCACATAATCCAGAATTTCCCTGGAAAGAAGACATTGAAAATGTCCCAATTTGTCTGGCCTCCGGTATTGGACCCACAAGTTCATTTTCAGACAAGTTCAAGTATCCAAAGAATGTGAGACTAGTTAACTGCTGAGGGATTTCACCAGAAAGCTTATTTTTTGAGAGATCCAAGGATTCAAGCTCAATCAAATTCCCTAAAGATGGAGGGATGAGACTTGTAAAACTATTACTCGACAAGTTGAGCACAATTAAATCTCGAATATCCCCTATTGACTTTGGAATTTCTCCATGAAATTTATTATTCGAGAGATCAATGCTCATGAAGAAAGTCAAAATCTTAACGTAAAGCATTTCTAATCCCTTATTTACCAAAGTCACCGAGTAGGCCTCGCCATGACTATCATCACTACCAATGTAGTCCGAATGTGACTTATCGTATGAAGCTTTCATTGAAATCCAATTTTGAAAGTAATCTGAAGGCAAACTTCCAGTAAAATTGTTGAAAGATAGATCAACGATACTTAAGTTCACAAAGCCAGAAAAACTATGCGGAAGCCAAATTGGACCGTTAAATTTATTGGAAGATAAAATGAGAACTTTAAGCTTTGACAAACTCTGTACCAAGAAAGGAAATGTGTCCGTCATCTGATTGTGGCCCAGATTTAGAATTTGCAACTCTTTNATAATACTTTGTTTTAATTTAAATTTTGAATTGTAATATTTTTAATTTGAATTTAGTACTGTAGTATTAAAATTAGTTTAAATTTTGAATTACAAAATTAAATTTTAATTTTGTAGTTATTTTAGACTGTAAAATTAAATATCGCAGTCTAAACCGTTAAACCAAACCGTTTATGAATAGTTTGGTTTGATTTAAATGGTCCTAATGGTTTAATTTGATTTGTTGTTAAGCTAAACCAGCATATATAATTTGGTCTGAATTTTTATAAAAAAACCAGACCAAATCAAACCGCGCCCACTCTTAATTATTAGTGACAAAGACATTACTAATAATATTTATTAACCACGTTCCTGCACAAATTTTATCCGAAATTTTCAGATGTGATAAAAATCATATATATATAAAAGAAATTCATCTTAATATTATCTTAATGATACAACAATTACATGGCACCCTTATTAGAAAGGCTAGCTGGACATGAAAAAACTTCATATCCCACTTTACACAGTCCCAGATTATTACATACATATTTGTGCCATTCTCTATCACCTTAGGCACATTTCTCTTGTACTTAATTTATTTTATGATCTTTTATCAAATAGAATATAACTGACTTTGATTTCTTCTGAACCAAAACTTGCATATACAACAATTACGAGTATTACTAATTAAATACAAAAAAGAAATTATGGGTTTTTTTTTTCTTCTCTATTTTCTGAGGCATGCATGCATACCCAGCTTCCTCCAAATGATGATGAAATAATCAGGGTTGTTCCTCTTCACCATTCTTTCTAAACTTCATGTTCACTAATTAAGGGAATGGTAACCTACAATAAATTTTTTTAAAAAAAAGG
Organism: Ochetophila trinervis; assembly: GCA_003254975.1. Taxonomy (NCBI): domain Eukaryota; kingdom Viridiplantae; phylum Streptophyta; class Magnoliopsida; order Rosales; family Rhamnaceae; genus Ochetophila; species Ochetophila trinervis. Next base: position 44,644 of record QANX01003028.1, on the reverse strand, counting down.
GACTTGAGAAATACAGTTTCAAATGTATCCATAATATTATATATGTATATAGTTGTTTGTTGTTTTGGTAATAATATCTATATATATTATATATAGCTGTTTCTTTCAACTTCACATCACAAAAAAAAATTAAAAAATCAGCCACAAAATGAAAATTTATCTCTCAACATATATGTATTGGGACAGTTTCTTATGTCACTAAAATTATTAAGATTTGTACCTAAAAAAACAAAACACAAAAAATTGATAATTGACATTCACACACTAGTCATTTTACAATTATATGAACCATTTCAGTTTGTTACATTGGACTATACTGTATTAGATTAGACTATACATAAAAATAGTTCAGTCCAATCATGTTTAGTGCCATCCAACAAATAGAGTTTTGGCTTGAAATTAGTTTTCATTACAAGGCTACAGGGACAACCTAGCTATAAGTAAATTTTATTATTAAATTTCTTTTAGCGAAAAAAGTATAATTATAGATTTTTTTGTTTTTGTTTTTTGGTAGTATATGTTTGTGAAAACCACACACAAAGACATATATGTTCAGATAATCTAAATTTTTGGCCAAGTTTAATTGTAAATTGAATGTAATCAACTAACCCCAACTTGAGAGAAGTATCAGAGCTATCAATATGATCTGGAAGAGGATCTACTGAATTGCATATATCTGTGATAATTGACTCAGATGATTTGCCTTGTTGAAGTACATCTTTTTGGACTTCAATAATATTTGCTATCTGCTTATCATAAAGAAACTCATTCACTACAACATGAAAAAGAAAAGTAACTAAATAATTAAAAATATAGGAATTAATTCTAAAGAATTACCTTTTTCAAACGGTAGTTATCTTCAAGCACTTGGATTTCCTGCATTATGATTATGTTAATTAAACGATATAAATCCATTGCAGTTCTACAATTTCTAGAGAAAATAAATAGAGATTTTTAAGGCATCTATAGCTCAAGGTGAAAATTTGGATTAGATTGAATAGCCATTTTTTACATTAGCTTAAGCTGATATATATATAGTCCTTCTATGGTCATGACATCCTGACCGTTTTATGGTCAGGATGTCACTTATCAGCCTTTAGATTGCTTCAAGGGCTGAGATTTAAAGTTTTGATCGTCTTTGATGAAATACTAAAACCCCTAAGAGAGCAAAGTAACCCTTGTATATTTAAATCCCAAACATGTTTTTAAATCTCAGCCTTTGAAGCAATAAAGGGCTGATAAGTGATGTTTTGACCATTTTATGGTCAGGATGTCCTGATGGAAGTTAGAAAAGTTTATATAAGAATTAATATCAAATATAGTTAATCATATTCAAAATCTTCTTCTAACACATCTAAAAAATGATTTATAAAACTTTAATACTACATATATACTACCAACCATTTGTAGATTCTAAAAGGAAAAGAATAGGTGTAAAAAGTGAATAATGTGTCGATGAGTCAAGTACTGTAGTAGCAGTTTAAAAAAACAATCAATATTTATATATATATATATATGTAATATCATATCAGTATTCTCTACCAAATTTGCTTCATTTAGCACTGTTTTTTAAAAAAAGGTATGAGATCTACTTGGAATTAACTGATTATAGTGGCAGCTAGCTCTTTTTCCAAATTGTATACGCACAGGAGAGGAGTGTATTGATTGATCCTAAAGGGCCTCTTATAACATGTTAGAGCCAAATGAATCAGTTACAGATACTTCAAACTGTCAAAGTTAAATGTGTTAAAGGAAACAAATGGAGTGGTTAATTCAATGATCAAGGTGCAAATTAAACCAAGCAACAATTGAGTAAATGACTATATTATCAAGGAGATATCAGTAAGACTTCTCAAATGGAGAGTCCACTTCTACAATTTTGGAGTCATTCCTTTTGACTTGTTTCTACAATTATTCAACAAATTATGTTGTCTTTTGTAAATAGAGCATTCGAGTTTGTACTAACAAGCATTAAGAACTTTAAATCAACAATGTAAATATTTGCATTTCTCATTCTTATATTTTCCATCTTCCTATTCTAAAATATCTTCAATATAAATGGTGAACATATGGCCGTTCCAATATGTCTGAAGAGATGATGTGATGATATGTCTTATACTACTTGAAAGCATATGTGATATGTGGAATATGCTTAAAAAGAAACCAAATAATTATAGCAAGTATGAGAATCTTAGAGAAATATGGAAGAAAGAAATTACGTTGTAGTTTAATTTTTGGAAGGTAATAAAAATTTGGAAAATTTTGAAATATTTTGGGACAAAGTGCTCTATGCATTTCCTTTAATCACACGAATTTTTTGTTCTCTTAGTTCACATAAATGACATAATGTCTGCAAATGTTATGATGACCACATGGACAACTTAGAGAGAGATCAAGACTAAATATATATGATGATTTTAATGGAGAAGAAGATATTATTCAAGCTATGGATAGAGGGACTAATGTGAAGGCATTAGTCAAGCATATTTACGGGTATAGTATAATATTATGGAAAATTATGTTGAACACATTCCTGTGGAAGAAATTCATTGATCCAAAAGAACAAACAAAATGCTTAGTAAGAAGAATATGGAAAACAGGTTTTGTGAATATAATTATTAATTATTCATCATTATCAGTTAGATATGTGAAGGCATCTGGAAATCTAGACGATCATGATGGGTTGTTGAATTGAAAGGTGAAGGAATTCAAAAAGACTGAAAATTCAAAAACAATTTATCCAATGTTTCAAACAAATCTCATTCCAACCTGCTTTCTTCCTTAGCACAAATCTACTACTGATTATCCATGAATCTCAGAAAAATTTGCTTCAGCACCATAATTAACTGTAGTAGTATTATACCTTGATTAATTAACCATAATCGTGTTATCTTTTTAGCTATTCGATCAATTAATTAAAACAAAAATGGATATGACATGCATTGCAATGCAATAAATGAAAAATAAAATTTGAGCACCTGACCTTCTTCTTAAGAGAATTGATCTCCCTCATAATTCTTTCACCCTGAAAACAAAAAAAAAAAATTCAGTCAAAACATTCTGAAAAAAGGTTTCATCATAGATCATACCAAGTAATCAAAACAGAAAGCAAACCATTCACAAAACCTTTGCTTTTACAACGCGGCTTAAACCTCCTTCAGCCAATTTCTCTAGGCGTTTCAAATCTTCGAGGTTTAATTCTTGGAGTTCTTCTCCTCTCATCCTCCTGTTTAGGAGTGAATTAAGTATTAACTAATCTTGAATAATTGAATGCTAATGCTTTAGTGAATAATTATATATATATAGATATATATATTTTAGTCTGACTTCTTTTAGGCTCATTTTAGATCTTTAATTTTATTTATTTTTTGGGTGGAGTTGTTGAATCTTAAACCTAAGACTTCTAAGATTTTTAACTTGAATACCAAATTGAATTACTACTTCTCCAAAAAACTTAAACTAATGGGAAATGGGACATTTTTATTTTATTTTTTTAATATTTTTGTCTAAAACAATGATTGAAAGTATCTGTGCAGTAACTTATTTATATACCTTAGCTCGTTTGTTCTCTCCGCAAGTTCGTTGCTCAACAAGTTGTATGCATTACTCTCAAGCTAAAAATCACAAACCAATTTAAGGTCATGAATGATTTTGTTAGCCTGCTTGCTAAATACGATCTAGCCTATTCAACAGCAGCAGTGCAGTTTATAAAGCAAATTAAAACATTTGAACATTCTCTAGAAGTGAAAAAATGTCGAGAAAAAAAAATTGAAGAAGATAAGGTACGTATCACATCAGCATTGCTCAACATAATATTATTAAAGGTTGTTTAGGAGATCATTAATTATATACAATATATACAATGGATTAGTGAGAGTAAAGCTTTAAGAACTAGACTTTATTTATTTATAAGGTCTAGAAAAGTAAATAGGATTGAAGTTGAATTACTATTTCTCTCAAAAGGTTAGGCTTTTAAGAAATGGTTATCATTTCTTTTATATTCTTTAACACTCCCTCCTCACATGTAAGCTTTTTTTTAGTTTTTAAATGTGTATGATACAAAGTTGAATTACTATTTCTTCTAAAACTTAAGCTATAAAGAGATGAGTCATCATTTCTTATATATTTTAGTATAACAGTACTGTTATGTTGATAAACATGCTTATTGAAATGCTTTACTACTGAAGAGAGATTAAAAATTTAATTCAGAAAGCAAAGATTTTCCTCAAAGGTTATAAACATTTCCTTTGGAACTGCTATATATATAAGTGTGTATATACATGTATATGTATATATATCTATACATGTACATATACATATACATATACATATACATATACATATACATATACATATACCTATACATATATATCTCTTGGAGACCTCTGGTTTTGTACCATGAACTCCTATATCAGTTTTGTACAGAAATCAGCCTAAGGTTTCAGATTATTTAACAAGTTGGGTTTTCAGTTTTCACCCCTATATATATATATCCTTTCTCTTTCTCCATGATCAACTTAGGGCTCAAAAAGTCTATATGGAACAGCCTGGTAGGAAGCCACTATTTTCCTCAAACAATGATCCCGAATTCAAATCTTCACACTCCCAACATAAAAAAAATAAAAAATCTATATAGGGCTGAAAAAAGAATATGCATATTAAAAGAAAGCCTTTGTTCTATTCATATTATACTGAAATTCAAGTTCAAATCATTTAGAAACATATTTTTCTATTTATATTACCTTTAAGTATTTGTTAGACTCATTTCAGAAACAAGTATGTGCCATCGAACACCAAAAGAGACATTGAACACCAACTAGAGAGTAAGTCATTTTATTACCTCTAGTTCGAGAGATGGTTGGCTCACTTTGCCCTGATTTTCCAAATTCATATTATGCTTTTCAATTACCTGCTGCATACTTTAAACCCAAAAGAAAAAAAAAAAAAAAAAAGGATAATTATATTCCACCTACTCGATCCATTAAATCAAAGCATGTGAAACAATGGCATCAAAGGTGTAAAATAAATTATATTCCGACTAAAGATTTATTATTTTGTATACATAGTTAAAGAGATAGCTAAAAGGGTTCATATTTTGTCTTCCATGAAATTAAAACCAAAAGAACAAAACAAAACAAAAATAAATGAATGTGATAAAGATAAAAATAAAAATAAAAAGTTGGGTTTTGTAATGCCTCTGAAAACTAAAGAGGGACTCTTTTATATGACACGTTTATATTTGAAATGCTTGATTGATTTGATTAGACTTAACAAATTTATTTATTTTTTTGCCAAGATTACAATATATTCTAAATTAAAAAGGAAAAAGATTGCACCCAGATTTGGCCGAACCCAGGATCTTCAGTTAAACCACTAGGCCAAGCCTACGAATACGAATTCATCCAAGCCAGATCAAATTTAGAATTTTAAAAGTGTACTGTCATTGGTTTTCACTACTTAGCTAAGCCTCCGAATACCTTGACTAAATTAAATTTGATCTAATCAAATTGAACCAACTAAAATTTAATCAAATTTGGTTAGATTAGATTTAAAATAGTTCAGTGTGGCTAAACTGCATCAACTGCTATGACATTTTGTTAGTGCTTTTTGAATCAGATATCAGATATTCCACATTTGGAAAGATAATGAAATAGTGGACCAACACCATTTCGGACAAATTCCATTATTTGGGATTCAGCTTTACATATTTCACTAAATAGAAATTATTATTAAGCACTCCTTTATCTTAGTTTATATAAGTCATATTTCAATTATGTGAAATATATGATGTCATCTGTTGATAAATTTTTTTTACCTTCACTGTCCTTAGCTGTCAGTGTTTTGTTCTAATTTTGACAGAGTTATGTAATTTATTTCATTATTATTTACTAAAATATATAATTCTACTCCTACAAGTATTATTCACAAAAAAAAAAAATCTGTGACTATGTCACATTGTGATTAAAAAATTACATGACAATATACTTTTGGTTATAATTAAATAAATTTTGCATTATTAAATCTACACATTTTAGTCAAATCTAAAACTTATCATATGACGTATCATTTGGATTAGGTTGAGATAGATTTTCTTTTTCTTTATTTGCTAGCTAGTTGTGATAAAATATAAATCTAGTCAAAAAATTTGGTTGTGACCAATTTAATTTTAACATTTTGATTACTAACAAAAAGTGAAGTGACAAAAAGGCCTATTGTTCCATAATCATCACTTATATTTATTTCAAGATTAAGTGATTAAGTGCAGTAATCGAGTCAGCTTAAGGTAAATTAATATGATTTACTTACTTCTTATATATGCATGCCAATTTTTAAGCCTCATATTAATTGTAAAATTAATATTTGTCGAATTAGGGTTTGATATGAAAAGGAATCAAACTTCCCTTTAATGGTCTGAATTTGGATTAGAAACCCTAAAGGTGGAGATAATTTGGAAAGCCCCAAATTAAATTTGGTGACTAAACCAATTTCACATTTTCAATTATATCTTCAACAAGAGATCGAATGCATAATTTTGATATTATTGGATATTCATTTTCTATTATTTGTATTCCATGACAATTTGCAATATTTTGTAGTAGATCTATTAAGTATAGTTTTGCCCTTTAACAGAAAACAAAATTGGGGTTTTTTACTCATAGGTGTTGGAATTATAACAATGAATCTTATAAGTAGTCAGGCTCTAATACTACTTTCAATATTCTTGATTCTAAAATCTTAAACCCTATAAAAAGTGAGTCCAACTATATATATATATATATCAGGTTAAAAGAAAAAAAAATATTTTAAAATATATAATACAATGATATTCAAGTTGCAAAGCATACTTTAGCATAGGCCATGAATAATTCAAATTTTATAAGCAATTTTTTTCATTTTTTTAAGTGCATTCTAATCATATTTTTGTTCAACAAGGGTAGAAGGGTAATGAAATAGATCAAGACCAGTGTTAGGATGACATGTAAGTACATGTATATCAGGAATATGATTGGATGGGCAAATATTTATGCACCTGTCTCTAGAATGTTCATTTTATGTCTTAGATGTTAAATATCTAAAACTAATAATACGTGAAGGAAGCGTTTCATTTTTGTTTTTTTGTTTTACCATATATGTGTATTATTTGGTTTTGCTTTTTCTTTTTTTTTTAACATTTGAGATATACATTAAAACATATTTAATTTAAGCTTTATTTTTTTATAAAAAAAATTCTTTTATATAATGGTTTGATATTATTTATTGGGTTAACAGTTCACGGTTGGGAAGTTAGAATTGCAAAACAAGTATAAAGGATAAAAAATATAGTTGACCCTAATTCCCAAAGTGATGCCTTTGTGGGAACATATATATATATATATATATATATATATATATTATATTTCGACTCTATATATTGTTTACGAAGAACATATAACAATTACTAGGCATTAAATTTAGGGCCACATTAATGAAGACAAACATTATATGAATTATTAAACATGGTTTATCTCCTTAATGAATACTTAGTTTTGAAAGTACAAAAGCAATATATTTATGCAGGCAATGATATTTATACAAGCAATTTATGCTTGTGTAACATGGTTTATCTCCTTATAATTAAGAAAGGTATTTGTTCAGAAGTAAGAAAGTTATATATTCATATATACAAACAAATCACGAATTTGAAATTTTGACTAATTCAATGTTGCACACATGAGCTTCTAAGCTAGACTTTACAAGCTCAAAGAACACACCTTGGTTTTTCTCATTTGGAAACAAGATTATTAATTGACAATCTCATGCTATATATGCCAAATTTTATGCATATTACACAAATGAATTTACCCTCTCTAAAATGTTTGAAAACCTTGTCTCATTATCTTGTTTTAAAATATGTTAATTGGTCGCAAAAATGAAATCCTTTTGTCTTCAATTTCTATATTTCTTCACATAGCTTGAACATAGACTATGAATTAAGAAAAACCATAGAAGGATATCATGTATAATTGATTAGTTTTATCCAATTCATAGTTAGTTTTTCTCTAAAAATATGTATGTCTGAAATTTAATAATTGATGAAATGTCTAAATTTATATATTGATCATCAATTAACACTAACCAAAAATTCAAGTTATAATTTGAGGCAAATATAACAGCATAAACTTATAATCATTAGCATAAACTACGCTAAAGATTCAATCTCACCAAACGTTAAATGCATCTTGGTTTCCTTCAACATAAAGTTTAGCTTTCTTAAGTATGGATGTACTTCTAATTATTACAATCCATCTTCTCATAAAAATTAACTTGGAAGCTTTTATATATTTAGAGAAAATGTATTATTCAAATTTCATCTTCTTACATTTTCTAAGTCTAAAAAATACTTGTCCTAATGTTCCTTGCAATTTTAAATCCACATTTAGATAACCCAAGACTATTTTCCTTGGTCTTAATCAGCATTTCCCTCTAGTTGAGATATGTTGATTTGAACTTACATTTTCTCAAACTTCGTTCCATGGATTTGTATTTAAATAGAAGTTGTTCAATATATAGAATGTTAATTATTTTGTTAATAAAAATTATACTTTTAGTCAATATTCCCTAATGAATGCTGGAAATATATATATATATATATATATATATAATATTTCTACAGTAGGCATCGACATCCTCATTACAATGAAGGTCTGGTCTCCTTCAAGCTTTTATAGACGAAGTCCATGAAGGTCAGACCCATATCATAATGTGGATGCCGCGTTCATCATAGGAAAATTATATATATATATATATATGTATATATGTATATACACACAAAGTTAAAGTAGATGACCGATAACCTGGAGTTCTAACTCAAGGGATAGACTACTCACTCAGTATAAAATTATGTATTTTATTACTATAATAAAGCATAGTATTTATACTATTACATTCTACATATAATTTAGCACAAAATATTAAAAGGGTATAAATACAATGGCACAGTCATCATATCATAAGATCAAGAAGAGAGTACCATGTGGCGGATAGAAAAGAAATCTTTTACATCAAAAAAGTTTTAATACATTTTCATTCTTTGCAGCTTATTTATATGTTCAGAAAATCATGTAACCATATATATAATCTGACTGAAGTCAAGACGCTAATTTGAGAATATCGAGAGAGAATATACATTCCAGAGCATATTGCAGGATGAATGCTACATGTTGCGGGATGTGTATTCTCAAGATATCCTCAAATTAGCATTCTCATCGCTGAACATAGATATACACACACAGAGTGAAACAGCAAGACACGGAAAGCTTTTATGGGAAAACTGTAATCAGTCCCCATATGTTGCACTAAATGGGGGACTATATAGCTGGCACTAGTACTATAAAAGAAGAAAAACCAGATTTTATGTACTCATTAAAATTTGCATATCTATATATATCAAAAATATAGTACAGCCAAGTAATAAGTACATTCAACGAAAAATATTACCAAAAAAACCAAGGTGTATGTATACCATAAACCACCATACATTGCTACATGCTTCATAATCCTACATGGGATAGGATTCTATTTTCAAAAAAAAATCATAAAACAAAACAAAACAAAAACAAAAAATTTCATGGTTGAGTAATTCCTTGAACCTTATCTATATAGATCTCTCTAACAATTAGTTAGATTTCATGTCAACAAAATAGAAAAGTTGGCGAGAGAAAAAGAGAGAATTAATGGAAAAATAAAAAGAAAAACCTGGAGCTGGAGTAATCAAAGAGCTTTCCGGTAGCAGAAAAAACAATGAGAGCAATCTCAGCATCGCAGAGAGTAGACAGTTCTTGAGCTTTCTTGAAAAGCCCTCTTCTCCTTTTCGAAAAGGTCACTTGCCTCGCCGTTATGTTGTCGATCTTCTTTATCTGGATTTTCTGCCTCGTCATTTTCCCTAGAAAATTAAAAAGTAAAATGTTTTGTTTCCCAATTACCAGCAGCCCTTCTGCATAAAATCATCACATTCTCTCAAACCCTTTTCTGTGTGTGTGTGTGTGTATATATGTATGTACATCGTTATTACCTACTTGGCTAATTAAGTAGAAAATAAAATCACATTAATAAACCAAAAAAAACTCTAAATTTGGTCATGAAAAAGGAAAGAACAATTTTTTTCTCAGGCAACAAAAATCAATTGAAGAATCAGGGAAAGAATTAAAAAAATTTAAAAAAAAAAACTGGGTATTGAAGTGAAACCCATATGGTAGGAGAAAATAATTAAAAGTTATAGTTACAAACTAGCTAAGAATAAAAAGCCAACCCTAGGAACAAGGAAATTATCAGATGAAGAATTTGGCCAGAAGCTGGACAACCCAGATACAAATCCAATCCAAGCTATTAAGTCTGCAAATTTTCATATTATACAAACTGAGAGAGATATAAAGATGAAGCATATAACTACATGTATATATATATATATATCTGTGTATGTATATATATATATATAGACAATTCCAAGTCTAACGTACCTGTATTTTTTAAGTTTTCTTTGTTTGCTTCTGAGTTGATAAAAGTCTTCCAAATAAAATCAGAAAGAAAACAAAGCCACCAATGGATAGAGAGAGAGAAGACCAAGAGAAGACGACCTGGTTGTAGAAAAATAAGAGATTCCTTTTCAGGGCAAAGAAGAGGGTTATTGTGTAGTAATTCATCAAAAAAGAGGGTTTTTGTGTGTGTGCTAAAAATAATTAAGGTTGGAAGATGGAAAATAGCAAAAGGGCAATAAATGGACATTCTCATTTCTCCCACTAGATTTTTTTAGATTTTTTTCTCTTAAATTCACTGGAGGGTCCCAAGTTATTTATAACTATCATTTCACATATTTTATTTTATTATTATATGATATTCAAAATTATTTATTTAATTGCTATTTATTACTATTAACGATTATTACAAATATAATTTATATATTATTTCATATTTAATTTTTAATTAACAGTTATCATATAATATTTAAATTTTCTTATATATGAATATAATACCCTTTTCCTTGGACAGTTATCATATAATATTTAAATTTTCTTATACATCAATATAATATCCTTTTTCTCTTTTTTTTTTTTTTTTTTTTGCTAAGACAATATAATATCCTTTTTCTCGGACGACTGGTTGGGGATGGTTTTATCAAAAAAAAAAGAAAAAAAGACTGGTTGGGGATGGGGATTTTTTTTCTTGTCATATTTTTATTTATTTTTTATTTTTTTATTTTGGACATTTTTTATGGTAAGTTTTAGCTTTTCGTACATATACCCATGCCGCATCACAGAAGAGAAATGATGACATAATTGTACCCTCGTACCCACCACGCTCCCCACCTTTCAATTTCAATTTATCATGATAATTTTTTTATCCCTACCATGATAACTTCTTTTTTTTGATAATTTCACTATTCTCTAATAATAATAATAATAAATAATTTAATATATTATTTAATAAATTGAATAAAAAGCATATCTGGAATCCCGACTATATGACGGTGGATGTTAATACATCTGATAATTTTTTTTTTATAAATTGATGATTTATCTTGTTATATATTATAGTTGCATTGAATTATATTTGTATTAAAATTTATTTTTTAAACTCAACTTGTTTATATTAAAATATATAAATTTAAATTATCATAAATATATATTGGAGTTCACATCATATTAATTTTAATTTTATATTCATGTCGTTTTGTATTCTATTAAAATTTATTCATCTTAATTTGGTTAGTTAAATTTTTATTTTAAAATATATAAATATAAATTTTTGAAAATAAATATAAATTTGTATTATGTTGAAATTACCAAATTTAAATGTGAAAGTCTTACTAACTAAATCAATCTCATTTAATAATAATAATATTTATATTTGTCACTTAAATAATAATAATCGTTAGTGGAAATGAATATTGATACAACGATTATTAATCAGTTAATTAACATTCCTTAATTTTTTATTCCTTAACTTTTTTAATATTTTAAAAGTTGAGTATTAGTTTTTCGTTAGTTGCCGCAACAGTTGGTGATATGACCGATGATGCAGTAAAAACTAACAGTAATATTAAAATCATCAAATTTATTTATTAAATCTTGAATGTCAAAAAATATAGCATTGTTTCTTAGGTTTATTTTTTATAATTTTAAATTGTATTAATTTTTCACTTATTAATAAGTTGTCATATCTTTTTTATATTCAAAATTTATTAAAAAATTTGATGGCTATAATGACATTGCTCAATAATTAATTGATTTTTTTATTAAAACCAAATACTTTTTTTTTTATGAATGAATATTAAAACCAAATACTTGCATAAGAAAAACATGAACTTATAACATTTGACATTTGTTGATTTACATTGTCAAATCAGTTGTTTTCTTTCTGTGAATATCAGTTGTTGATTTGACTGTTGTATTTTGCTAATTAAATTGTCATATATATATAACTATCGACTTTACATGTGATAATTACTATATATTTTTTTCTTTTATAGAATCATTCGTCATATGTCAAAATTTTGAATGTTTGAAAAAGAAAGAGAAAACAAATAAATTTAATGCCGACCAGATCTTAATGGTTGAGGCACGCACTTTCCTTTTATGTTTAATTTTTTCTTTTTTTAATGACAAATATTAATTTGGACGTTGGGATAATTGACACTAGTCGTTGTCCAACTGTACCTGATATCTATTGACGCAGAATAATCTTATTAACATTTTCTCAAAGATTTATCAAAAAAAAAACATTTTCTCAAAGATATTTTCTTTTTTGGTAAATCTGACATTTTCTCAAAGATATTTGTCTTTTTTGGTAAATCTCTTAGAGAGATATTTTATTTTTATGTTCGATATGAGTGAAAGTCCTTTGCTCCTAAATTATAATTAAAAAAAGAAGATATTTTTTTAGAATACTTATTTTAAGAAAACATAAAAAAAATAGTTGTTTTAAGAAAAACGCCACCATGCATGTACTTCTAAGTTTTATTTTTAAAACATTTATTTTATTAATTTTGTAAGAGTAATTTGCTTCTTCTTTTTTTTTAATATTGTTAACAAAATTTAATAGTTAATTTTTTAAAACTTTCTCCATAGTCTATGAATTATATATGATGTTATGTATAAACTTGAGGTTTATTTATTACAACTGGATAATAATTAAAAGGTTTTTCTTATTTTTACTTTATTTTGAAAGGATTGAAAAGGAGTTTTAAGTTTTAATGCACTTTAAAATTTGTTCTTATAGAATTTTTATAATTAATTTGTCTATTGATATTTTTTAATTTAAAAAATTTATATTTTTATTTAATAAATTATGTCAATTTAAAAATTATGTGCATAGCATGTGACATTTAAAATTAATTTTTTCATTTTTTATTATACAAAAATTAAAACATGAAAGAAAATTTAAAATTTTTTTATGTTTTTTTTTATTTTTTTAGTTTTTTATACAATGAAAAATAAAAAAATTAATTTTGAGAGTAATTCGCTATGCACATTACTTTTAAATTGACAGAATTCATCAAATTTTAATTAAATTGGATAAAAATATAATTTTTTTAAATTACAAAATATCAACTATACAAATTTATTATAAAAATTTATATGTGAACAAATTAAATTTTAAAAACTATTAAAATGCATTAAAACTGGAGTTTTATTAAGTATTTTTTTGAGATTATATAAAACTTAATGCATTTAACTATGTAAAAACTTTTTGTATTAAAAATCTAATCAAATAAGGAAATAAACTATTTTGGAACTGCCTTTTAAATTGATGTATAGCTCATGGGTCCCACTTGTGCTCCGCATCTCAATATCAAAAAAAAAAAAAAAATCCTTCACTAACTTATATTTTAAAATTATGTGTATGTAACATATACCTGAAACTCCAAAAAAAAAAAAGTCTAAATGGGTTTGAATAGGTATTTTTTAAAAATTTTGAGGTCTCTTTTTGCAACTTTATGTCAAAGAAGCTGCATGACCTTAATAATACTCCATCTCATATTTTCAAACCCCAAAGTACCTATTCACATAATATAGTAAAATTGGAGGACTCATTCCCTATACAATGATATGGAAAATAATAAATGCAGAGATTATTTTGCAGTAACATAGAAATCACAAAAAATTTATGTGGAATTTCTTAAATTGAAAAAAATCTATAGGAGTTAATCACCACTTGTAGTCTAAATCCATTAAAAATATATATATATATATATATATATATACACAGATACACAAAACTAAATGTAAAGGATTAAACCCAGCATCCTTATTAACTATGGTAGTGGACGACTCGATCTTTTATTCTAGGATTCAACATTTGTGCTCCAAGACTGTCGCAATGACCCATCCTCACAAAGATGACTCCATAACAATTATCTCAAAGACATTATTTACGAAAGTACTTGGCCACTATCATCACAACAAATTTTCCTCGGCAAAGGAAATTTTTCACCAAAACTTTGTCGCAATAAATTTTAAAGAGTTTAAGAGTCCATTTGTTAACTTATTCAGTTTTCATTTTTAGTTTTTAGCTTTTAGTTTTTGTTTATGATTTATGATTTATAGTTTATAGTTTTTGTTTATGATTTATAGTTTTTGATTTTTGGTTTTTAGTTTTTGATTTGTGGTTTTTAGTATATGTTTTTGTGAAAAGGAAAAAAATAAAAAACAACAACTATTTTTTGATTTTTTTTTAAAAAATAATTATTTTTGGTAACTATTATTTTTTTTTTATTTTTTTGTATTTTTTTTAAAACTTTACAAATAAATTTAAACTGGTTTCGGTCTGATTTTCAGCCCGACTCGGCCGGTCCCGAGTTTAGATCCCAACTGGAGAGTCCTGGGTTCCGGCCCGACAGGAGAGCCCCTGGTTTCGATCGGGTGAACCTGGGTTCTAGCCCAACCCAGGAATACCCGAGTTCCAGCTTGACCCGGGAGGACTTGGGTTCCAGCCCGACTGAGCAGTCCTGAGTTCTAGCCCTGACCTGGGCTGTAACATCCCGTCTCAGGAAAATATTAAAAATTTCCAAATTTGACCAAGTTTGACCGGGTTGACCGTAAGTGGGCCTGTGATTGATTTTTTCTGTGGTTTTAATTTTGCTTTGACTGTGGTACTGTTGCATGGAGCTAGTCGATACGAGTCCGTAGACTAGTAGTATGCTTGATTCGGAGCTAAAACCGAGAAGTTATGGTTAAAACAGTGTGAAGGGCATTTTGGTAATATAATAAGGTAAGAGTGAGAAATTATTAAACTACCCTTGCCTTCTTCTTTTTTAATATTCCAGAACAGTCTGGAAAATCATTCCCCCCGACGTCTCCACGCGCAGCACCGCACCACCCCACCACCGCGCCTCCTTTGTTTTGCCGGCAGCGGTCGTTTTCCGGCCAGATCGGGCCAGAAATTTCCCGACGCTTGAAGCCGGCGACCTTCCCATTTCAGCGGCATCGGTGACCACCCGTGGGAACGCCCGGATTGCCGAAAATCAAGAGAAATTCGGTCAGCTCCTTATGCACGATTATCGGATTCCGGCGAGAATCAGTCGACCTGCTGCCCGAAAAAGATGGCCCGTGTCTTCCTCTCTCTTCCCACTCCGAGCCCTGGCCGTGAAACGCTGGGATTCGCTGGAAAACGTGAAGAAACCGGCAGACCCGATTCTCCTCTAGTCGCCGAATTCTGATGGTTTCGGATAGCGGGGTTGGTCCTTTCCCCCTATTTTGGACCCCCTGAACCCGAATTCACCATCCTTTCTGCCCAAATTCTCTTCGTTTAAGCGGTGCCAAGAGTTGGGGTTTCGGCCGCGATTTTCTAATCACTTTCCGGCCACCACCGGCGGTAATTGGGCAAGGTAAGGTTACCTTTGAATCCTATACTCTTCAAACTTCAATTCGATATATAGTTTGCATAATTTGGTTGAGTAATTGGAATTTGTTAGTTTTGAATTTAAATTGGGATATTTGTTAAATAGGTGATAATTCTTGATACTAATTTAGTATTTTATTTGTTGTGAGTTTTGATGAAGTATTTGTATAAACTGAATCTAGAGTTGTTGCACTTTGGTTACTGATGAAATAGGAATTATTAATTCAACTTATGAAATTGAATTTATGTTATATATATATGTGTGTGTGTGTGCGCGCATTTATGCTTATATATATATATATGTTTATATTTAGATATTGATTAGATTGATTATATGTGAATTGAGATTTAAACATACTTTAAATGCTCTTGAATATAAGAGTGGATATTGTTAGCATAATCGGTATTGGATTATTTTTGCTTGGAATGGTAGCTTGACTTTATATTTTGGAAATGCTTGGTTCAATGGAGCATATTTGTGAATATGGAATATGTTATATGTTTGTTTTCTTTCACTTGATGATTTTGCAAATGATTGTGATGGATGATATGGAAATTATGGAGGTATTGTACAGTGGTGTGGATGGTGATGGTGATAGTGATGATGTGGGAGAGGGTATCATCGGCCATATGAAAGCCTTTTACATGATTCCTAGAGACCAATGATCATGATGTTTGCACCTTATTCCCGCTACGATGCCTTGGGAGAAGGATTGTGATGATGGTTGTGATACCATGGTTACCCAATACCCCGTTCCTGCCACGATGCCTTGGGGAGAAGGATCGTGATGACTGGTTACCCCTTTGTGTGATTTTAATTTGCTAAACTGTTAATGAAAAATGTGTGATATGTATATATTACTTTGTGTTTTATCTAGAATAAATATGTGCGTATTTTATTTATGAATTTAAAATAAATGTTGTGAATGTGATCATGTTCGTGTGGATGTATAAATGTATGGAACATATGGTTGATAACTGCTTGGCGAGGAAATATGCCGCCAGGTAGGGGTGTTATTTGCTTGGGCGAGGAATTATGCCGCCAAGTTATGGTTATTATCCTGTTAAATTGGTTTGAAAAGCTTTGATAAAATTAAAAGTGATTAAATTTTGATAATGAGAAACGTGTGGTGAGCATATTGATAATTACGTGTTTTGCTTCTTGTTAAATTAGTGGAGCTTATTTTGGATTGTTGATGTGATTGAAAGTGGTTTAGAACGTATATATTTGTCAAGTTGACTTCTGAATAGTAATTATATCAAAAGTGGCATATTTGGTGTAAATATGATTTAAGAACTACAGGTAGCTTGATCCCTATGAAAAATGGTATGTAGGCAGCTCAGTTTTTATACTGAGTCCAGCTATGGAGAAATATATTGGATATATTTTATTTTATTATGAATGTTGAATTATTCTTAAGATGTGATTACTGTGGGAAATGTTTGCTGGTAGATTAGATGATGTATAAAAATGTTTTTCCTTGCAGGAGTGTAATTTTATGTATTTGGGGAATGTCAGAAAAACAGATGAAATGCTGCAGAAATTTTTAATAAAATTTATGGCAGTAGAGAAAATTTTCCCGTTTGTTGGATTTCGTTATTTAATAATGGTTTAGTGGAGATAAATGACTGCTTATTGGCTTAATAAAAATATTAAGTCATGCAGGCAAGATATAGGCGGATCGGGTCCTGACATTTTGGTATCAAAGCACGGTAGTAAATCTCACTTAGGACTGTTTAATTAAGTGTCACATTGGAATTTTTGGTTATTAACTATACATGTTAAGCGGGTTAGTTTCACTTATGCATATAGTTTGTTGAATTTGATGAACCACCTTGTGTATGTGACCTTTTGTGCGTTTGACTCAGAGCGTGGTTTGTAAGCGAGATTATTTTTATGAATTGTATATTTTGATGCTTTGTGTTCTTTTGGATTTCGGATGAAATGATACGAAGGGAAGAAGATTAGTGTTTTTGAGTTTTATGTTTGAAGAGTAATTTCTTAAGGTATCTTAAATTATTCGAGTTTGGCAATGAAAGCTTTGTACTGTTGGTTAATTTGGATACTATATTAATGGTGATTCTGGGAGTTTGTTCTTAGAGTAAGGTGTATGTATTTGATGGTTTGGTTTTCAAACATGGTTATTAAACACATTTTTATTTTTGGTTTTCAAAAAATTCAAAACCAAAAACCATAAATGAATGGGTTATCAAACAGGCACTAAATAATATTGCAGTAAAAGAATTGAATCTAAAGTAATTTGATGGAAAACAACACTATAGGTCTCACAGTCTAAGTGTTAAAATAATAAACAAAGAGATCTAAGGAAAATACTCAAATAAAATCATAAAACCTGAGAGAATCATTCCATGATGAAAACAATAAACCAAAAATTGTTTAGATTTGATCTACAAGTTGTACAAACACCAAAACAAGAAAAAGCTTAGATGGCCGTCAATTGGGTCGAGTTAAAATTATATTAAATAATCATATTTTATTATTTGAAAAGTGGAATTTCATTGTTCGAACAATGAGCGTTCATTTTTCAAACAATAAAACTAAAGAAAAATAACATACAACGGAAGCAAAAACCATATGATAAAATATATGCTGAATCTTTATACTAAAATAAAAACTTTACTATGTAGTTATAAATATGTCTTTCTGGATTGCTTGTATTTTTTGATCTACTTCACAGGTTTCCAAATCTACAATCAGCACTCTAGATCTACAGTCTACTATCAAATATGCTATTTGAATCATGATCTACCACCATATCTGCTACTGAAATTATGATCTAACAATTGTACATGTTATATCTTCTAAGTCTATTCTTAGATAGCACAGCATAAAGTATACTCTACTGTATCATAAGATAAAAACACAAAATATAGTAAAGAATTAATATTTTCTCTAATATTCTCACTCTATGATTTTTACATATATTCCATGTTTCTCTCGTAATAATGCTGGATGTCTAAAGCTCTTTCTCAAATTTGTATGTATAAATAGTAAAAATCTAAAACGAATTGATATTTTAATTTAAAATTAAATTATAATAGATGTAACCATTGTTATCCTGATTTTATTTTATCAATTATTTAATTATATCATATAATAAATTATCTTATAATCAAATTTATTTTAAACTTAAATTTTAAATTCAAATAAACATAAATAAAAATTATCACAACATATTATATCTTAAGTGAGGTCCAAGACCATAACTCTAACATAAACCACAATGTTTGAACAATGACTATTCATTGTTTGAACAAACCTCATTTTAATCACAATGAATATTCCATTGTTTAAAGTTTAAACAATAAACTAATATTTTTCGAACTTAGTATTTTGACATCAGAATACCTTATAAAATTATTTAAAAAGGCATGTTAAAATACTCCAACCATAAATCCAAGTTATAAAATAATATATTAATCCAATAAAAATTAAACTTGAATTTAATAGAAACTATATTGTGAACAAATATGTGTCTAACCACCTAATAATCATGTAAAATAGTTTTTAAATCGCTTGCAATTTCTAATTGAGATTTATTTTTGATGTTCTAAAATTGAATGAGATATACATGCCTTGCAATTCAGGATTTTGAATCATAAAAATTTAATTAGCAACATACAAAAACTGACTTAATAATACTATTTTTGCTATCATACTTATCTAAATGGACTGAAATGATATAAAATTCACATGGTGCCAACACTATGGAGCCAATATGTAAGTTTTTTTTTTTTTAAATCAAACAATCTCGTATGGTATAAAATTAAAAAAAAATTATAATAATAATAACATACTTGATTGTTGCGTGTATAATATTTTCTTTTTAAATCCAACAATATCAAATGCTATAAAATTAAAAGAAAGATATGAAAAATCAAAAAAAAAAAAAAAACCGATATGTAAGTCTCCATACTGTGGGCACCATATATGTTTTATATCATTTTTGTCTAAATGGATATATATTTTACTCAGTATTTTATTTATCACTTTACAATCTATACAAATTTAGAAATGGAACAATTACCATTACAATATGTGTTAGACCTGGTTAAAAGACATTAATTGAACCCAAATATTCAACAATATTTGACCTATTAAGATATGTGGTGATAAGTCATACTTTTAAATTTAGCCCAATGATGAAATCAAATACACTTTTAGATCAGATGTGTAATCATCTAAAAAACTTATTTACCAAAAAAAAAAAAATTATCTACAAAACTTCCTCCCAAATCAAAAAAGAAAAAAATAAACAAGGATATGCGATAAGTCAAGTCCACTTCAACGTGTGTGAAAAATATGAATCATGTTTTGTGGTCTTTAATTTTGACTTGCCAATTGCCCCATCACCCTCCTACTTTTATAATTTCTAACTAAAAACCTCCACAATAAATAAGTACTTCCAAATTAATTCCTCATCAAGCATCACAGACCCTTGCAGATAGAGCACCAGATTTGATTTAATGAAAATTAAATTTTTGTTTGAAGAAAATAGCTGGAAGATAGGATGGCAACAAGACAATCCAACTCGCAACAGCGAAATGGACTTTCCATAATAAAAGTCTTTTAATGGTTAATGTTTTTAATTTTGATTCTCTTCCTTTGAACCTTAAGAATCTAGCAGGCTTTTGATGTCCTAGAGGGCTGACTTTGTTTCTCTATCCCTATGTTTATGGAGAGCTTTGTGTGCTTAATGCAATTTTAATTTAACAAATATATATATATATGACATAATCTCTTGTAGATATTTAGATAACGTTTTAGGTTTAAAAAAATTAAATTTATTATTATATATATACATATATATATGTATGTATATATATTAGAGATGAGGGGATTCGAATTATTATTAAAAATAAATTCAAACTTGAATCTGAAAATAATAATATGTTCCCACAATGACTATAATTAGGTTTATCCTGTCATTGTTTGAAAGGTGCATTATTGAATAACCTAAACTCTTTAAAGGTTTGGAAACAAAAAAATAAAAATAAAAAAAAGGCCATTATATTCTAAGATAAAAATCTGAATTTGAAAGTATTAAAAAATAAAAGTAAAAAAATAGAAGGTCAAGTTCAATTTTTTTCTTTTTTCATTCTAAGAATTAGAAGAAAATAAATTTGGTTTCTTGGGACTTGACTAATTTTTATCTTTAAGAGAGAGAGAAATAAGCTCATCCTTAAATTATTTTAGAAATTTTCATTTCATCCATATTTATTTTCAACCGTCACGTGCCTTATTGGACCTAAAATGATTATTATTATTATCTAAGTTATTCCAAAAAGACCATTTATAAATCATAACTATATAATTGTTAAAGATGAATAGATAATAGTTTAACTAGATTTATTAAAATATTGATTAATTTTATTTATGTGTTAATATTTAATTGAATTAATTATTTATTTAAAAATTTATTTATTTATATTTAAATTATATAAATATGTTTAGTAAATATTTTAATATGTATAGCATAACTCATAGTTTAAACAAAATTTAAATAATTTATCCTTTACGTTTTTATACATGTGGAAAAAAAGGAAGAAGAATGCTTAATTCTTTTTTTTTTGTTTCCTGAATTGGTAAGTTGTTTTTTTTTTTCTTTAATTTGAACTCATGGATAAAAAATGGGATCAATTTCAATTAGACCTTTTTAAGTTTGACTTAATGATAAGACAGTTCATGAGGTTTGAGAAATTGATGCAAACATATTTAGCTCTCCGTTAAAGTTTCAAAGATATTAGTACTTTAATATTTTTAAACACTTTAAAAAAATTATGTAAGACTATCACATAAATAGTCCAACTATACAATGACACGTGTCAAACACATTTTATATATACATGAATTTAATTTTTTTTTCTTCCAACGCATGTTTATCTCTCTTATTTTTTCTTTTATTTTTTCCGTTCAACCCCATTGTTGCCGCTTCAATTCTACAACTTCAGATTCCTTTAACCTCCATTCTTTCACTATGCTTTTGAAAATCCATTTTAAATTTTGTAATATTGCAGATTTAGAAAAATAAAATAGAATAATGATTTGGGTTTCTAGTTTGAAAATTATATGGATTTGAGTTTATAATTTTCTCTCTCTAAACATAATTCTTTCCTTTTTAGTTATTTTATTTTTTTTGGGTTAGGAAATTCCTTTTTTTTGGTCTTCATCTTCTTCCATTTTTTTTTTTCTTTTTTCTTTTTTTGAATGCTTGTCAATAACGAATAGAAGAGTTTCGTTTAAAATAAAAAATAAAAAACAGATAGAAGAGTATTACCAAAAGAGCAACAAATATCTCAAAAAAACAAAGAGCATTAATATGATTCCCTTCCCTCTTATGAAACTTTTACTTTCTATTCCAGAGAGGACCATTGGATGTGGCTGCGGCTCTCAGTCTCTGATTCCAACCCCCTTGAGGCCCCATGCTCCTTTTTTTTTTTTTTTTGGTGAATCTTGAGGCCCATTCTCACTAGCATATGTTTGCTACTACTTATTACATTTTACAATATTTTTCGTTGACATTTCCAATCACACTATTTATAGTTATAGATTTTTTTTTAATCCAACAAAAGAAAAAAAAATTTCTTTGTTTGGAAATTACATACATATTTCCAAGTTTTACAAAACTTATTTGAATACACTTTTGATTGAGAAAAAAAAAATCTATTTTTTACCAAACACTCTAACTTGTTAATACAACATTCTCCAAAACTTAAAGTTATTAGGAATTGAAAATTGTTATTTGCTATACATCACGACGATTTAACAGGTGAAAGAGTAATAAATTTTTGAAAACTAGTAATAGCAAATATTGTATCTACGATCTACAACACTAATATCATATAAAACTACAATCAAATACCATTATAATTGGTAGACTGAAATTGAATTATATATTTTAACAAATCTAATAATTTATTTAATGATTTAAATAGTATATATTATGAATTCATTTATATATATACATATAAGTCAATCAAGATGTTATTTATCATCCTTTTGATTTATTCAAATTTTTGTAGACTGCATAGTTTGATAAAATACTAAAATTTCAGTAAAACAAAATGAATAATGTATGAATATATTTAAATTTCATACATGTTTTTAAATTTTAGTTTTTAAAGCAATCAAATCATGATAAGTAACATCTGACCATATAATCATCAAAACGTCTTGACTATAAAAATTTTGATATATACAAATTTCTAGTTTTAAATATAATCAATTAATTATCATCTAAAATTTCAAAGATGATAATCAACAATTAGCAAGCTTTTAAGATGAAAAAATAAAATAAAATAGATCTCTTTTAATTAACTAAGGAAAATAAAAAATCAGCTATGAGACTTGAGGGTGTAGCTCAGTGGTAGGAACCAGTCGAGCCTTCACACCTGCGAATATGGGAGTTGAAGTTCGAGTTTTGGTAGCTCCATTTGGACTCAAATGCTCCTCTCGCTGCTACCGCACGAGGAAAAGAGATATTTTAGCGACACGAGTTCCCATCGCGGACTCCTATTGGATTAAAAAGATGCCTGGATCGGTCCACTTGCTAAATAATTACTGGACCTATGACTCCACTACCGATAGGTTCTTTTTTATTTAAAAATAAAAAATAAAAAATAAAAAATAATAATAAAGAAATTATGTTTGGGGTTGATCTTTCAGCGAATTAGCCGAAATTTGGATGCATGGTCATGACTTGTCTGGTTGTTGGCCTACTATTAGTAGTACTGGGCCCAGTTTTTTTTTTTTGGATGAATAAGAGAACTTCATAAAAACCAAACAAACAAAAAGACAGAGGAGAAAACCTCCAAGTCAGTTACAAACCCAGGCGAGCAACTAAGATGTCTTTCTCAGCAAGAATGGAAATATCATCATGGAGCTCACTCAAGGAATCAAAAGCAAAATCCAAACAGCAAGAGTTCTTCAGAGAAAGTTTAGCACAGCAGTCAGCTACCAAGTTAGAAGATTTATGATTCCATTTCCAGTTGAGAGACCAATTGAGCCGGGAAAATCTTCTTCGAGTTTGGAGGATGAGCATTCTGGACTTCCAGGCCACCGGGTGTTCCACATTTTTTATCATCTGAGGACCAGATAAGGTGCAACCAGTTTTCCTCTTCAAGTTTTCTTGAGGCCCATTCAATGGCAATGGTTTCAGCTTCATGGGCATCATCACACGAGCACAGAAAAGAGCTGAGTCTTAGAATCTTGCCAAAAGAGTCTCTGATCATTACCATTCGAGAAACTAGCATCTGTATTTACCTTCAGCAATCCAGCAGGAGGCATTCTCCGAAACTCCACTTTTTGCATAACATTATTAAGATGGACATGGGATATTAATTCAAAGGATTCATCCACCAATCGGTTGAGATAGGCAATAGCAGAACCTAAGCTTTGCTTGGATTTGTAGATCATTTCGTTCCTCCTGTTCCAAGCAATATACATCAAAGAAATCAAAAACACAGTAAAGGATTCTTTATCAAGGAAGCCATTCCAAAATTCTCTGGGGGGATTTAAAACCAAGTCATTCAGATGTTGCTTCCTAGTAATATTCCACTTTTCCATGACACAGCCCCATTTGCTTCCAAAAGCCAAAACTTTGACTCCGGGGCAGCTGGTGAAAAGATGAAGACTCGTTTCCTTTTCAAACCCGCAGACCGGACACCATATTTCGCCAGCTTGGGCGCTGTCAAAGATGATTGATCTAGTAGGAATCACTCCTGCTTTAATTCTCCACAAAAATAGTTTCAATCGTTCTTGAATTCTTAATTTCCATATCTGCTTCTCAGTCCGTCTCAGGTTGGTGATTCAAAAATAAAGTTCTGTAACAGTTTTGACCGAGAATAAACCACTGTTGTTTCCTCTCCAAATGAGGGAGTCTGGGCCCAGTTAGCTTTTCTACAGTGCACCCACATACTGTTTCATTTATGAATGTCATTTAATTTATAGTGTTTTTACATTATAGATATTGATAATGTAATAATCCTAAAAAAATTGACTATTATCATATTTATCAATTTTAAGTATGTTATTATTTGATTAATTTATATATTTTTTTTAAAATTATTTATCCATATTTAAATTATATTAATAATATATTAACCAATAAAATAATAACACGTGTATATATGGTAAATATAATAGTAGACTATGTGGTTTTTATAGCATTATTCGTTGATAATTATATTTTGTTTATAAACAATGTTACTTTATTTACAGATAATATTACTTTATTTATAAATAATGTTATTCCAACTATACAGTTTAGTCGGCTTTACTATTGAAAAATCCATTTTTTAAAAGGGATGAAATCCAACTACCAAATGTAGGCTCATTCTCTTTTTTATTTTGGTTGTCCATGAATAGTGGAAACTAGACATAATATATAATAAATTTGAGACACAATTCAGTACTGCTGTCCTGATAAGCTCGAATTTTTTAGAGACAGATTTAAAATTGAATTGTATACTTTAATAAAAACTTTTTATATACCTGCATGACATGTATACAATATCTTTTTACAGATCAAACTTTTCATTCTCCATGGTTTTGTCTCTTAAAGTCATATATCTAAGTTAACTACTTTTATTTTGGTGCAAAACTTTTCAAAGTTCAACTACTCCTCTTCGAGACCAAATTTTAGGAAAAGGAAGAAATTGTGTAAAAACATGAAGTGGTGGTTAATTTGCATTTATGTAATTATTTTTATTGCTGTTTAATTTTTTTGAAGGGAATTAAGGTTGTTGTACTAAATCTTAGTGTGGGGGTTAAATTTTTTGAGGACAAGGGAAAGCCAGTAGAGCAGAGGAATTAGTTAACCATGGCCAAAGAACGATTACAGGTTCTAATAGCACTAGATGCAACAAAAACACAATGGTATCGTTTTACAGCAATCATTATTGCGATAATGGGCACAAAATTGCATGGTCGCATATACTATCATGTTAATGGTGCATGAAAGCCAGGTTTATTGATCAAGAATGTGTCCGCTGCTGTTAATAACATAGCATGAATTTTGTGGAATACTATCCAGATAGCTATTTTTCAGCTGATTTTTGGATTCGATTCGATTTAATTTGAATTAAAAATTGTCCAAACTAAATCTAACCGACCATAGACTAAAAAAAACCAAACCGAAACAAACAAATTCAGTCAGTTTGTGTGTCCACCTATTCTTTAAAGTTTTATATATCGTGATGACACTTTGCTTATGTTGATCCACTTCGTTCAACTATCTCACAAGCAGAATATGTTTGGTGGTTTACTCTAAGGGTAGGAGCACTCCCAGTTAGACTAACTTACTACTTAAGAATGAAGATGCCTTAAACCGCAAGTCACACTGCTCTTGTTGTCAAGAATGCAAAACAAGCAACATTTGATATTTCAAAGGTTATTCAAGTTGATCTAGAAGCATAAGCACACCAAAGGTGGAGCAATTGGCTCAAAAAAGAAGAAGCCAACAATGCAATTGGTTTATTCTTGAACGAGTTTATGCGCCAACATGGGCTTCACTTACTCTAGACATGTTTCTTGCTTGATATTGCATTTTATAGTCAATTTTTTTTCCAAAAAAGATCTTTAGGGAACAAACACTGACTGCTATAAGCAATATTGTCCTCGGATATTGGTTTACGGTGGTTTTCATTAACAATACAACTTATTCAATTTTGTATAAGTGTTATTAGACAGTGGAGACTAGATTAGAAAGTGGAGAGAAAGACAACTCAAAACTTGCAATAACATGTATTGAACTCAAAACTTGCAACCATGATACAACGTTGAACAACATTTCACTAATATTGTTATAACCTGCAACTTTGATAATATTTTGATAAGTTTGAATTTTTGGAAAATAGATTGAAATATAAATCGTATTATATACTTTAACACTTTTCATTAGTAAATGTAGGAGGATGTTTATGATTATTATTTTAAAATATTTCGCGGTTATGTTGTTAATGTTGTTTTTCAAGAGAGTTAACTAACTGTTAAGATTATTTACAATAACATAAATAAAATAGCAATAAAAGTAAATAAACAACACCGATTTTACGAGGTTCACCAGAAACCCTGGCTACGTCCTCGGCTCCAGTGGGAGCGAAGCTATATTATTAAGAGTGTTTACACACACATATACAACACATTACACACAGTATATCTTCTCAGATCTCTCAACTAAGGCTAAAGAAATCACACAGATACATTACAGATTATACACAAAGTATGGAACCCTAACCCTAGCAGAGCAAAATACAGAGAGGAAGAAGAAACGTAAAGACGCAAGTTACACAGTGAACACACACGACGCTTAACCCTTCAGATTTCGTTAAAATCTCAGCTGAAATGAACATTTTATTAAATCATTAATTAATGTTAATGTACTTAATTATCAATCAAACATACAGATCTTTTGTCTTGTTTAACTATAAACCGTCAAGTTTATTGCTAAATGTTAAGATTATTTACAATAATATGAACATAATAGCAAGAAAAGTAAATAAACAACACTCGATTTTACGAGGTTCACCAGAAAACCTGGCTACGTCCTCGGCTCCAGTGGAAGCGAAGCTATATTATTAAAGTAATGTTTACACATAGAAACAATACACACACACACAGTTCTTTCTTCTCAAAATCACTCCACTAAAACCAAAGGAATAACACTGATTCTTCACAAACTATACACACAGTAAACCCTAGCAGAAATAAATAAACAACACTCGATTTTACGAGATTCACCAGAAAACATGGCTACGTCCTCGGCTCCAGTGGGAGCGAAGCTATATTATTAAAGTAATGTTTACACACAGAAACAATACACACACACAGTAACTCTTCTTAAATCACTTTACTAAAACCAAAAGAATCACACTGATTCTTCACAAACTATACACACAGTAAACCCTAGCAGAGAAAACACAAAGAGGAAGAAGAAAACGTAAAGACGCGAATGTACAGTGAACTAACACGACGATTACACTTCAGCTCTCTCAACAACATAATGATATATACTGAAACCCTAAACGCATAAGCGCATAAGAGCAAAAACGACATCACTTCAAGAACCGGGTAAAAGTCAAGTGTGGGCTGCAACCGTGGATCACCAACACAAAACCTGCAAAAACAAGTTAGAGAAAGCCCAAAAGATAAAACAGTCAAACATTAATAAACAGAGATTAAGGATTAAATCATAACAATTCTCCACATAATCCTTAATCTACAAACAATATAGCTTCTTTCCCATTTTCATAGCAGATTAACTTACTCCAATGCGAAGTAAGGATTTGCAAGTTTTAAACTTGCTTGCAGGAAGTATTTTTGTTCCCATATCTACTGGATTAAATTCAGTTGGAATTTTCTCCAGTTTAAACACACCATTTGAAATCAAATCTCTAATAAAATGAAATTTGACTTGAATATGTTTTGATCTTTCATGAAATACAGGATTTTTACACAAATGTATTGCACTTTGACTGTCAGAGAACATAACTGTTTCCTTTTTAAGAACCTGTAGCTCAAGAAGTAAACCCTTGAGCCAAACAGCTTCTTTAGCAGCTTCAGTAGCAGCAATGTATTCTGCTTCAGTAGTTGACAAAGCAACTACTGATTGAAGCTGAGATTTCCAGCTTACACAATTTCCACACACAGTGAACACATAAGAAGATATGGACCTCCTTTTATCCCTATCACCAGCATAATCAGAATCCATATAACCAACTAACTCTACATCTTTGTAACCACCCTTATACACTAAACCTTCAAATTCAGTGCACCTTATATACCTAAGAAGCCATCTCATAGCTTCCCAGTGAAGTCTACCAGGATTTGACATAAACCTACTAAGCACACTTATTGAGTGACTCAAATCTGGTCTAATACAGATCATACTATACATAACAGACCCCACAGCATTACAATAAGGAACATACATCATATATTCCTTACCAATATCAGAAGTAGGACACTGATCACTAGAGAGCTTAAAATGACCTCCTAAAGGAACATTAACTTGTCTAACATCCCCTACAGAGAACTTATTAACAATCTTTTTAAAATAAGTTGTTTGACTAAGTTTCATTTCACATTTAGATCTCTGTCTATCAATAGAGATACCTAAAATTTTCTTAGCACAACCTAGGTCTTTCATATCAAATTCAGTTTTAAGCAATTGCTTTACTTGTTCAATAACATTAAGACTAGGACCAGCTATGAGCATGTCATTAACATATAACAACAGATAAACAGTTTGATTACTTAACAAATCCTTAAAATAGAGGCAGCTATCATACTGACTCCTAATGAACCCTTTACTGACCACAAAAGAATCAAACCTTTTATACCACTGTCTAGGGGACTGTTTTAAGCCATACAAAGATTTTTTCAGTAAGCAAACAAGTTCTTTACCTTTACCTTTGACAGTGAAGCCCTCTGGTTGATACATATATATAGTTTCATCTAAATCCCCATGAAGAAAAGCAGTTTTAACATCAAGTTGTTCTAATTCCCAATTAAAATTAGCAACCAAAGACAAAATAACCCTAATGGTAGTATATTTTACAACAGGAGAAAAAATTTCATTGTAATCTACTCCTTCTATTTGAGTAAAACCCTTTGCCACTAACCTAGCTTTGAACCTCATTGGTTCTTCACTAGTTAAACCTTCTTTAACCTTAAAAATCCACTTACAGTTTACAATATGTTTATTTAAAGGTGGTTCAACTAAAATCCAGGTCTTATTTAAGTGTAAAGAATGAATTTCTTCCTTCATGGCTAAATTCCATTCTCTAGACTGTTTAGACTCTATGGCTTCCTTAAAGGTTTTTGGTTCATTATCAACTAACTTCTGAAAGGTGACAAGGGCATAGGATAAGCAATCAGCAAAGGAAGCATATTTAGTATTAGGTTTTATTTTTCTTTTGGTTCTATCTCTGGTTAACAAATAACTAGAGGAGACAACCTGTTCAGAGGTGGAAGAGGGTAGAGGATGATCAGTATTTTCTGGTATATTGGACTCACTGTCAGTTTGGTTTTCTTCAATCACAGGGGTAAGTTCAGGATCTAAGGGTTCTAGGTTCAAACTAGTGGTTTCTGTTTCAGATGTTTCATTATTCTCCACCTCAGAGAATAATTCCATTTCCTTAGTATCATGTTTTTCTTCATCCTGTATGGGAGGCTGTTTGTCTACTTTACAGGGCATAACATTTTCATTAAACACCACATCCCTGCTTATAACAACCTTAAACCCTTGACCTTCCCTCATCCATAGCCTATAACCTTTAACCCCTACTGGATAACCTAGGAAGACACACTTCACACCTCTCAGTTCCAGTTTCCCTTCATACTGGTGAGCATAGGCTGCACAGCCAAAAGTCCTAAGTCTACTATAATCAGGAACTTTTCCTGACCAAATTTCATTTGGAACCCTATCATGCAGAACACTAGTAGGACACAAATTAACAATATAAGCAGCAGTCAACAAAGCTTCACCCCAAAACAGTTTTGACAAACCAGAAGAGATTAACATGCATCTAACTTTATCAAGTAAAGTTCTATTCATACGTTCAGCAATACCATTCTGTTGCAGTGTGTGTTTTACTGTTCTGTGTCTAAGGATACCAAAAGATTTGCAGAATAGATCAAATTCACTATTACAGAATTCTAACCCATTGTCTGTTCTGAGAGCTTTTACAGATTTATTAGTTTGGTTTTCCACTAAGGTTTTCCATTCTTTAAACTTATTAAAAGCTTCATCTTTTGATTTTAACAAATAAACCCAAACCTTTCGAGAACAGTCATCAATTATAGACATAAAAAATTTGAAACCTGTTTGAGTTTGCACTCTTGCAGGCCCCCACAGATCAGCATGCACATAGTCAAGAATAGATTTAGCATGATTGGAACTAGAGGTAAAGCTTAATCTATGATGCTTGCCTAGTATGCAGTTTTCACAAAATTCTAGTTTGTTAATTTTATCTTTACCAAAAGCCTGCTGTTTATTCAGGCACTGCAGGCCCTTTTCACTTATATGACCTAATCTATTGTGCCACAGAGTAGTTTTATTATCATTAACAGTGGCAGAGGCTTTACCACAATTATCAGCAGTTTTACCAAGTAACACATACAAGCCATTTTGCTTAATACCTTTCATCACAACAGTGGAATTCTTTATAACATACATTATTCCTTTCTCAGTTTTACATATCATACCAGACTCATCAAGCATGCCTACATAAATTAAGTTTCTCTTTAAGCCAGGGACATGTCTTACATTAGTTAGTATCTTCAAAGAACCATCATGCATTTGTAATTTTATGTTACCAATTCCAATAACATTACAAGACACATTATTACCAAGTAAGACACGACCAGAAGCAGATTTACTATATGTTATAAAAGAATTCAAATCAAGACACATGTGATAAGAGCAACCGGAATCTAGAACCCATTCATTTTCTAGTGAGCTAGTAGAAACCATTAGAACTTCAGCATTATCAACAATATTTGACATGGCAGGCTTGACATTGTTACTTTGATTTATTCCATTTTCTTTCTCATCTTTCTTTTTCTTAAAACAGTTTTGAATGTAATGACCTTGCTTCTTACAGTAATAGCATTTCCTATTACTCATTTTATTCTTATTGGAAACAAAGTTATTACTGTTGTTATAGTTACTGGTTTTAGGAAACTGTTTATTAAACCTAGGGACAAACTTTTTGTTAAACACTTTGCCTTTCACAAACAGACCCTCACCCTTAGCCTCTAACCTAATTTCTAAGTCTTTAGCCTTAAGGGAACTTACTACTCCTTCTACAGTGAGAGATTCTTTACTGTACTTTATTACATTCTTAACATCTTTATAAACATCAGGCAAAGAATTCAACAGTATAACATCATTGTGTTCATCAGAAAAAGAAATTTCAGAGTTAGCCAGACTGAGTATCATTTTATTAAAAATGTCCAAATTATAGTCTAAGTCTTTGCTGTTATCCATTTTAAAACTAAACAGTTGTTCTTGCAAGAAAATTCTATCAGGTAAGGTTTTTTCCAGAAACAGTTTCTTCAGTTTAGTCCACATTTCTAAAGCAGTTTTCACATCATCTACTTTACGCAACACATTATCAGACAAATGCAGAATAATAGAACTTAAAGCAATTTCATCAGTTTCAATCTTTTTATCATCAGAGGTAATAGAAGCAAAAGTAGGATCAATAGCTTTAGCAACTCTCAATTGGACCAGTACAGCTTTCATCTTTTTACTCCATAGGAGAAAATCTCCTTTACCGTTGAAGATTTCAACATCTACTTTAGAAGTCATGATAAAAAAGCAAACACACAGTACACACGTAGTGTAAACAAGTAGAGAACCACACAGTGTAGTAAAGATACAGAGAAGACAGGTAACACACTTCCAATTAAAGAGACAGTAAAGAAACCCTAAGGGAAAAATCAACGGTCACTATTGATTTCCCCCAAAAATAGTTTCCAAAAAAATAGATTTCTCAAGCAATTCCAGGAATCAAAAAAACCAAAGTAGGAAGTTTTCAGAGAATGGAATGTCAGAGTTAGAAAAACCTTTTTCAAGAACACATACGAGAAAAAGAAAAGATTAAATAACCCTAACTCTCCAGATCCTAAGAAAAAACCTACGGTGTAAATGAAACGGAACAGCGAAGAACCTAGACCTTTTGGAAACTAGAACTCTAAGCACAGAGAGAGTACACAGAGACAAGGTTAGATTCTTACGGACCAACACACATCAAAGATATGTGCCGAGCCTTCTCAAATCTTACCAAAACAACACACAGATTAAACACAGAGTTTAACTAAAACACCAGAAACAGATTCTTTAAGCACAAAGAAAAAATTAAAGGAAAAACCAGAGAAGTAACACACAGTACAGAAAAACAGAGAAAGATAACACACAGTAACTGAAACAAACTGGATCTTTACGGACCAACTTAGATCCTAGAATCTGAGCCGAGCCTTCTCAAATCCAGTTAAACGAAAAAGATTGAAAAATGAAAGAAAAGACTTACCTGAAATAATCTTGAAAAGAATAATCACAGAAGGATTAACGAATACCAAACCTTGACGGTTACCAAGGATATCAAAGCGTTATCCTGGTTCAAGCGCATCAAACGAGGTCCTCCTAATACGTTAGCCGAAACTGATTCAGCCCACGGCAAGCGACGACACAGCACCGAGCAAAAGAACAGATCACAGATCGTGAACGCTCTGATACCAAATGTTAAGATTATTTACAATATTATGAACATAAAAGCAAGAAAAAAAAATAAACAACACTCGATTTTACGAGGTTCACCAGAAAACCTGGCTACGTCCTCGGCTCCAGTGGGAGCGAAGCTATATTATTAAAGTAATGTTTACACACAGAAACAATATACACACACAGTAACTCTTCTTAAATCACTCTACTAAAACCAAAAGAATCACACTGATTCTTCACAAACTATACACACAGTAAACCCTAGCAGAGAAAACACAAAGAGGAAGAAGAAAACGTAAAGACGCGAATGTACAGTGAACTAACACGACGATTACACTTCGGCTCTCTCAACAACATAATGATATATACTGAAACCCTAAACGCATAAGCGCATAAGAGCAAAAACGACATCACTTCAAGAACCGGGTAAAAGTCAAGTGTGGGCTGCAACCGTGGATCACCAACACAAAACCTGCAAAAACAAGTTAGAGAAAGCCCAAAAGATAAAACAGTAAAACATTAATAAACAGAGATTAAAGATTAAATCATAACATATATATATATATATATAAATTCAAAACATTCATCAAAATACATATAACATTTGTGTGCAAAGCACACGCAGAAAACTAGTAAATATATATATAAACAAATATTTGTTATAGAATTGTTATCCCCGTGTTCATTCTCATCCAGTTTTTAACTTTATAGCATCTCAATGATCATCTTATTTTAAAAATAAATAACTTTTTAAAAATAAAAATGAAATAAATTTCAATTGTAGTTTTTATAATAACTTTTTATATTACATTTTTTTATTATATTATTATTTACTTTTTTCCTCTTTGTAGGGCAAGTTTAAATTATAAGTTTAATTATATATGTGAATAAAAGATCGTAGGGTAAGCTTTATGCAGAGACCGTGTTTAGCTTTTTATATTTAAAAAGTTAAAGTTCACTCTTTATTTTAATTTTTGAATTTAGACCCTAATGAAGTTATGAAAAAGAAATTTAACTTTCTACTTTGTAAATGTGTAGCTTTTTACAAAACACAACACTTCAGCCAATGTTCCCTTTCAATCAGTTTTTTTTTGTTGGTACAATTCCCTTTCAACCAATTGCTAGAAGTGTACAACAAACTGCGACATTTTGAATGTCACATATTGTCATAAAATGCAATTCTTCATCAAAACAAATGTGACACAAGACACTCGCTGCCTTGACTTAGGGCGACACACCCCAAGTGTCGCCTATTTGAAACCCATATGTGGCCTAATGCTAATAATTAGATGACTCATACAATCATCAACATGTCGTCTAATTTAAAAAATTTTAAAAATAATTTTAAAATTATTTAGACAACATGCAACGTTATGAGACTCAGACAATGTCACCTATTGATGTCATTAGGAGATTTTGTACATCTACACATGTCGCTTATTGATGGCATTAGGCGACACTTCATGTAAATCTGACAATATATCGTATTATATCGTGTTTATATAAAATTTATTCATTTAAATTCGACCTGATAAATTTTCGTATTAAAATATAAAAACTTAAGCTCTCAAAAATATGTGCATGTTTGTATCGTGTTAAGTTAAATTTTGTATAAATATTATGTCGCATTATATTTTTGTCAAAATTTATCCACTCAAATTTTTAAAAATTAGCGGAATCGTACTGTGTTATAATTTTTCGTGGCTAACTTCATGTAGTATGCATCAATGTCACCTAATGTCAATTTATTTTATTATTTATTTTTTAAAATTAAAAATTATGAAATAATATTGAAATTATGTACATAACAGCCATCACTTTTCAAAGTTAATGATGTTGCTTGTGATACACATAGGTGTCGCCTTTGGTTAATTAATTGTAATATTGACTTTTAAAATAAAAATTAAAAAGTAATATTAAAATTATATAGACAACAGGCTACACTTTGTGTAATATACAGACGTGTGATCTATTGTTATTTTTTTTAATATTGATTTTTGAAAAATTAAAATTAAAAAATAATATAGACAGTAGACGATGCGGTGTTATGTCAAAGATGTTGCCTATTTACATAATTGGCGACACTGTATTTTTTCAAAAGAGTCACCAGTTCACGACATTATGTGACACTTTATATATTATCAAAACCGTGTTCACTTTTGGTTATTAATTGTATTATTTATTTTTGAAAATTAAAATATAATAGGAAAATTATTTGGACAGTAAGCCACAATTAAAACAGCTGATCGATGTAGTCGTTTTCTTTTTCAATTTGTAATTTATAATTTTATTTTTAAAAACATATTTAATAATAAAGAAAATGTGACAATTATTTATGTTAAAGAAATTAAACAAACAACACCAGGAATTTACGAGGTTCACCAGATGAATCTGGCTACGTCCTCGGTGCTCTGCTTCCAGAGCCTGTGCTAAATCTTTATTATGAAGATTGGTGTTTACAACAACAGTCTACAAACTGTAAACCTCACAGAACACTCAGATGAATATACATATAAACTAAAACCTGAAATCACGAAGATTTCTACACACACAGATATACAGAAACAAAAGGAAGAAGATGAAGTTTTACTGAAGAACACTAAGAACCCTAACAGCGCCTCTCTTCGCCTCTCTGCCTAACACATTAATCACCCACCACTTTTTTCGGCTACAGTGATGAACATAACAATATATACCATCTGAGAACCCTTAGGGTTAAGCTGCGTAAATAGGAAACGACACCATTTAGAAGATATGTTGAACCTGTATAAGTTGACCCGAGTCAATAACCCGAGAGATCCAAAACGACATCCAAGAATGAAGGAAACGGCATCCTGCAAAAACCTTAACAAATAATAATAATAATAGAAAATTAAGGATTAAAACAACAATTCTCCTCCTAATCCTTAAAGATTAGAAGCAGTAAAAAATTTAGCACAAACTCTTACTGACATCATCACACAGGTTAAACAGATAAGAAAACAAATCAGCTTACTCCAATTTGGAATAAACTTTTGCAAGTATTAAACTTGCCAGCAGATAAAATCTTAGTTCCCATATCAGAAGGATTAAACTCAGTAGGAATCTTGTCAATTTTAAAAACATTATTAGAAATAAGATCACGAATGAAATGATATTTAACATGTATATGCTTGGATCTTTCATGAAAAACGGGATTCTTACATAAATGTATTGCACTTTGACTATCAGAAAACAAAACAACCTCCTGATTAAGAACTTTAAGTTCTTCAAGCAATCCTTTTAACCAGACTGCTTCTTTGGTAGCTTCAGTGGCTGCCATATATTCAGCTTCTGTGGTTGACAGAGCAACCACAGATCGAAGATGAGATCTCCAACTAATAGAGTTCCCACAAAGAGTAAAAACATAACTAGACATAGATCTCCTCCTATCCCTATCTCCAGCATAGTCGGAATCAACAAATCCTAGTAATTCAACTTCCACTTTGCTCCTCCTATAAACTAGACCTTCCAATTCAGTGCCTTTTAGATACCTAAACAACCACTTCATTGCTTCCCAATGCATTTTTCCCGGATTAGACATAAACCTACTTAAAACACTTATTCCAAAAGCTAAGTCAGGTCTAGTACAAATCATAAGATACATTATAGATCCTACAGCATTAGAGTAAGGAACAGAGGTCATATCTAACCTTTCAGATTCAGTGGAAGGGCACTGCTCACTAGAAAGTTTAAGATGGGGACTCATAGGAACAGAAGCAACTCTAGAGTTATCCATAGAAAATTTTGACACAATTTTCTTAATATAAGAAGACTGAGATAAACACAATTCTCCCTTAGATCTATTTCTAGTAATAGTAACACCTAATATTTTCTTAGTAGTTCCCAAATCTTTCATATCAAACTCAGATTTGAGTAACTCTTTTACCTCATGTATAACAGAAAAATTTGGACCAGCAATCAACATGTCATCAACATAGAGTAAAAGATATACACTGTTATCAGTCATTAAACCTTTAAAATACAAACAAGTATCATATTGACTCCTATGAAAACCAGCATTGACTACAAAAGAATCAAACCTCTTATACCATTGTCTAGGAGACTGTTTCAGGCCATAAAGGGATTTCTTAAGTAAGCAAACAAGTTCTACCCCTTTCTGTTCAGATTTGAACCCCTCAGGTTGTCTCATGTAAATTGTTTCATCTAGATCACCATGCAGGAAAGCAGTTTTAACATCTAACTGTTCTAATTCCCAATCAAACTGAGTGACTAAAGCTAAAATAGTTCTAATTGTAGTGTATTTAACCACAGGAGAAAAAATTTCATTATAATCTATTCCTTCAACCTGAGTAAAACCTTTTGCTACTAATCTAGCCTTAAACTTAACAGGGTCAGTAGCAGTTATCCCCTCCTTAACCTTGTAAATCCACTTACAATCTACAACCCTTTGATTTGGGGGAGGTTTAACTAAGATCCAGGTTTTATTAAAACTTAAGGATTTCATCTCATCTTGCATAGCTTCTTTCCATTTAGAAGCATGCCTAGACCTTATGGCTTCAAAATAAGTTTTTGGTTCATTGTCAGATAACTCTTGAAAGGTGACAAAAGCATAAGCCATAAAATCAGCAAAAGCATATTTCTTATTAGGTTTAATCTGTCTTCTAACTCTATCTCTAGTTAGAAGATAACCTGGGGAAGCTATGGTTTTGGAATCAGGGGACTGGGTTTCACTTGGTTCAAACTCAGGCTCTTCTAAACTTTGGTCTTCAGTTTGGATTGGTTCAGCGTAGTCCTCACAAGGGTCAGGGTCAGGTATGGGAGTGTTTAACTCATTCACTAGGCTATCACTATCCTTATGAGTGTTCAATTCTAACTCCCTGACTTCTTTTTCTGTTTGTTTTTCACTAACATCAGAACCTGTTATTTTGCATGGCATACTGGACTCATTAAAGATGACATCTCTACTGATTATAACTTTAAACCCTTGGCCATCTCTCACCCACAGTCTATAGCCTTTAGTTCCTAAAGGGTAACCTAGAAAGATGCACTTAATACTTCTAGGCTCTAGTTTCCCTTCAGTTTGATGTGCATAGGCTGCACATCCAAAGATCCTAAGTCTACTGTAATTAGGAATATTACCAGACCAAACATGTTCAGGAGATTTAAAATTTAAAGCAGTAGAAGGTGAAAGATTAATCAAATAAGCAGCCGTCATGACTGCTTCACCCCAAAACAGAGAAGGCAAACCAGAAGAAACAAGCATGCATCTGACTTTCTCAAGCAAAGTTCTATTCATGCGTTTAGCTATACCATTCTGTTGAGGTGTATGCCTAACAGTTCTATGTCTATTTATGCCAACAGATTTACAAAAATCATCAAAGACAGTGTTACAAAATTCCAAACCATTATCAGTTCTCAAAGTTTTGACAGATTTATTTGTTTTATTTTCGACAAGTAATTTCCATTCTTTAAATTTATGAAAAGCTTCATCTTTTGTTCTCAACAGATAAATCCATACTTTCCTAGAGAAATCATCAATGATAGACAAAAAATACCTTTTACCTGATTGCGTTTGAGTCTTGGCAGGACCCCATAGATCAGCATGCACATATTCCAAAACAGATTCAGTTTTATTATTACTACTCAAGTTAAAACCGATTCTATGTTGTTTACCCAGCACAGTTTTCATAAAAGTCAAGCTTACTTATTTTATCTTTACCAAACACATCAATTTTGTTATGATAATATAAGCCTTTTTCACTAATGTGCCCTAATCTTTCATGCCATAAACTAGTTTTATCAGAACATAAAGCAATGGAAGAATTACTGTTATTCACACAAGTTTTTCCAAGTAACACATACAAACCATTTCTTCTAACACCCTTCATCAAGACAATAGATCCTTTGACAATTTTCATGGTGCCTTTTTCAGTTTTACAAGATAGGCCAAATTCATCTAACATTCCAATTGATATTAGATTTCTTTTTAAATCGGGTACATGTCTTACTTTAGTCAATGTAATAGTAGATTCATCATTCAATGTTAAAATTACATTACCCATCCCACTAATATCACAAGACAGATTGTTACCAAGCAAGACTTTACCAGAATCAATTTTAGTGTAAGACTGAAAAACATTAATATCAGGACACATGTGAAAAGAACAACCTGAGTCAAGGACCCATTCATTTTCATGCATAGAAGATGACACAGTCAACACTTCACCAGAATTAGTACCAGCAGAAACAACAGAGAGACCACCATTATCAAAATTATTACTGTTTGCATTTCATTTTTCTTTTTCATCCTTCTTTTTCTTAAAACAATCTTTTATATAGTGACCATGTTTCCTACAATAATAGCACTTCCTATTACTTGTTTTAAACTTAGGTCTTGAACTACTTCTTGACTTAGTCCTATTGAAACCATTATTAAAACGATTAAAGATTTTAACAGGGTGCCTTCCTCTAATGTTTAGCCCTTCATACTTATTTTTCAGATTTTAATTCTAGATCCTTTGCTCTAAGGGCATTAACAATACTATCCACTGTTAAGGTGTCTCTACCATATTTTATAACATTTTTCACATCTTTATAAACACTCGGCAAAGAATTCAAAAGTATGACAGCACATTTTTCATCAGAGAAAGTTTCACCACAATTTGACAGATTCATTATTAGACGATTAAACACATCAATATTTACATCTAAGTCTTTACTAACATCCATACGAAAACCAAAAAATGGCTCTAACAAGAAAATTTTATCAGGCAGTGATTTAGTTAAAAACAATTGTTCTAATTTAGTCCATAATTCAGAAGTGGTTTTAATTCCTTCAACTTTTCTCAACACATTATTTGATAAATGCAAGATAATATAGTACTAAATGCTATCTCATCCATCTCGAGTTTTTTATCATCAGAAGTAGTGGAAATATACGTACCATCAATAGCTTTGGCCACCCGTAACTGTACCAGGGTAGCCCTCATTTTCTTTCTCCATAGAAAGAAGTCTCCCTTACCATCAAATATCTCTACTTCAATTTTTGAAGTCATATTAACAACAAGAACCAGTAGATACAGTAAAAATATATCAAACAATTAATTGACTAGGAGTGCAGTAAGCAAAATGTAAGAAATAAAGATAAGAACCGAGACAGACTCAGTTTATTAACAGAGAACAGAAAACGGATTTAGTAATCGATAGGAAATAAAATCAGATTATAACCAAGAAAAAAAATCAGAAATGAATTCAGTAAACTTTAAAAACAGATTTAGATTATAAACAGAAAACAGAAACGAATTCAATGATTAATAAGAAACATATTCAGATTATACTCAGAAAAACAGAGATACTTCAAAGAAGAGAACAAGAATAAAAGAACACACTAAACCTTCCGTTATCGGTACCCTAGGACCTTCCAGACAGTGGTAAAAAACCTAGGTTACCTTTAAACCGGAAAAACAAAAAATTTTCAAAAAACTCTTGATTTCACCATAGAAACTTTTGACTCATGGAAGAGGAATCTTTTAAAAAAAAATTGATTCTCCAAGATTTATTGAACGACCTAGGGCTCTGCCTACTGACGGTTGTCCTAGGTTCTTCAACACACGAAAGGTCAAACCCTAAGATCTGAGAACAGATCTACACACAGTACGAATACACAAAGTAATTTCTAAGAAAATCTTTACGGACCTACACAGAAATTGTGCAGAGCCTTCTCAGATTCTCTAGAGACTACACAGAGTACGACACAAAGAAAAGAAGAACAGTAATCTTAACGAAAAGACACAGAGAGACTACAAGACTTACTTGATCTTTACACGACTTACCGGATCTGTTCAACCCTAAAG
Organism: Ochetophila trinervis; assembly: GCA_003254975.1. NCBI lineage: Eukaryota > Viridiplantae > Streptophyta > Magnoliopsida > Rosales > Rhamnaceae > Ochetophila > Ochetophila trinervis. Next base: position 3,684 of record QANX01003028.1, on the reverse strand, counting down.
CTTTGATACCAATTGTTAAAGAAATTAAACAAACAACACCAGGAATTTATGAGGTTCACCAGATGAATCTGGCTACGTCCTCGGTGCTCTGCTTCCAGAACCTGTGCTAAATCTTTATTATGAAGATTGGTGTTTACAACAACAGTCTACAAACTGTAAACCTCACAGAACACTCAGATGAATATACATATAAACTAAAACCTGAAATCACGAAGATTTCTACACACACAGATATACAGAAACAAAAGGAAGAAGATGAAGTTTTACTGAAGAACACTAAGAACCCTAACAGCGCCTCTCTTCGCCTCTCTGCCTAACACATTAATCACCCACCACTTTTTTCGGCTACAGTGATGAACATAACAATATATACCATCTGAGAACCCTTAGGGTTAAGCTGCGTAAATAGGAAACGACACCATTTAGAAGATATGTTGAACCGGTATAAGTTGACCCGAGTCAATAACCCGAGAGATCCAAAACGACATCCAAGAATGAAAGAAACGGCATCCTGCAAAAACCTTAACAAATAATAATAATAATAATAATAATAGAAAATTAAGGATTAAAACAACAATTTATTTTTTTAATTAATTAATAATTTGATTTATTTTTATGATATTTTTAGACAAAGTAAATTTTGTAAAGTAATTAGTCATATGGCTTTTATAATAAAATAAAATCTCAAAATAATTAAATACATGAAAATATTATTTCATATAATAGTTTAATATTTATAAAACATTATTTACAAAGTAACCTATACATGAATATATGATTAAAAATTAAAAAACAAATATAACATATTTACAACACTTGATTTTATCAATGCATGTCTGCAATCATAGCTGCTACCTATTCTTCTCTCAATTGGTGACATCTTCCAAGTTATCTTGTCATATTGCACATGAAACAATATTTATATACTAAATTGTTTTTCAATAAAATCAATAATTTTTTAATAAAAATAAAATCAATACTCTAAAATCAATTAAAAACATAATTTTATATTTACCATTGTTCTCAATGATGTTCTTGTACGCATTTTCTGATGATGTTCTTCATAATCATCATAATATAGTAACCACATTTTATGCTAGAAGACTATTTATGCAATTAATATAAAAGAGAAAATATAATTAGACTTTATTATATTATATGTATGATGTATCTTTGTTGTCAGCCATAAAATACGCTTTAAATTTTGATTTTTATATACAAATTTCCAAGCGACGTACACTCTGCACACATATAGACCACAATATATATATATATATATATGCATACACATTAATAGAAGTTGTTGTAATACTTGTATTTAAATTAAATAATAATTAAGTAACTTATTCATCCATTATTTTTTTATAGTCGAGACGAAGACCCTTACGCATCAAAGCATGAAACCATATTGTTCCTTCGCACCGGGCAACAATATTCAACATCTAATGTCCTCTAGAAAAACAAAATTTTCAAGTATATAAAATAAAACCATTTGTAACATGCTAAATATTTTAGGTACGGAGACCAATATAGTAATATGCCCATTTCAAAATGATGTTGACTTCTCTTTTGATAAGGAAGTGTGTCATCTAGCTTCGCAACAACAATAGAAGGATGGACAAAACAGTACTTATCATTTTGGTTATTCACCATTGTACAATGTAGATGCTTACATAGTCAAAATATTTTAAGAAATTCTAGAATATATATTTTAACTATTATTGACAAAAGTAATTTAAAATAAATTCACTAAATAAATCAGAGTTATGTACATGATGTAGAGAAAAATGATCTCCGAGGTTATTTCTCGCATATAGCAAAAATTAACGGTGTATTTCTTTTCTATATGCAAGCTCGAAGTTATACCTCATGATTTCTTCTGTGAATGTGAACTTCCACATATATGTGATTGTCATATTATCCATAGCCTCTAACAACGCAATGATTGGTGGGAAAAATATCAACGTTGTTTGTTCATCCATAACATGCAATGCTAGAGATACATGAGGCTAGGGTATACTATTTGAACTTGTCACGATCGGTTCTTTACCTTTAGCACTCTTATTCTTATTGTTTTCCTACAAATATAAACAAACTATATGTTATATTTTCCAATATCTCATATGTATGTAAAACCACAAGTTTGCAAGGCCATGCAACATACAATCCTTCTGCCTCATGAACTTTACTAACATCATATGATGGTATAGACACCTTAGCTTTAGGATCAAGTACTTCTTCTATAGAGACTTTAAAATTGCTGATCCCCACAATCTCATGATGGCGCACATCGTTCAGGTTGGAAGACATCACTCTACCACATGCCAAGATATTATTGATTTTCCCTTGAGCAAAAGAACATTTATAATGCCCTGAATTTCAAAAAACTTAAGATAACCAATTAAATCTAGGAAATAAATTTTATAAGTAAATTTTGTAATTGGTTTTGTGTTATCATACCTCTTGAGATCTAGAAGAGGAATGACCAACATGTGAAGCATCACACATAAGATTACGCTAGATCTATATATCGGTAATATGGGCATTTTCACCAATTCCAGAATGCGATTTAGAAGCATATCCATCTTACGATTGTTTAGGTGTATGATCTACAGGCTGCTGAATTGTACAACAATATGACCTTAGTATTCACCAATGTTGACATTGCTTCTAGCTTATTAACCTTTTTATAAACCTCCTTGTACTTTCTATAAAAAAAAAAATTTTTAGGGGTGCATCAGAATAGTTTGTCATCATGTAGCATCCTTTCCCCCTAACTCGACCACTATATTCCTTGGCCCTCAATATATATACATATCAATCAATCTTATCACAATTAAAACACAATATGTAACAACAAAAAATAAACACAAAAAAAATTAAAACAAAAAGGCTTGAGTGCACTATTTTATAAGCTTAATTGCTTGGATTTGACGATATATAAGCTTGGGTTGATGAGTTTACCATTAACAATGCCCCTGTTGTTTATCACTTTTTCTTTCGCGGCTAGAATTCTAGAAAAAATTCACATAGAAAGGAAAAAAGAATATGTCGGCACTTCTAAACCATTGTGTGCTTAATTGTACAAAATTACATGAAATTGGCGAAGCTTTAACTAGAGAATGTCTCCTATTTAAATTTTCGTATGTACCAAACTTACTAAATTAAATTCAAATTTATTTAAACAAATTTATGAATAATATAGTTTATGAAATAAGCGATACTGAAAAAAAAAAAATCAGAGTCGCCTATTATGTATTAAAAATATTAAAATGAATATTTTAGTTAGATTTAATAATGTTGAATTATATTTAAATTTATGTATCAAAATATTCACGGTAAAAAAAATTAATAAAAATATTTTTCTTAAAAAATTTATATAGATAGCCAACACTGATGCTTAGAACCAATGTCACTTATCTATATTTTTTTATTTCTTTTTTTTTTTGTTTACATTTAAACCATCTCCTATTTATTTCATTTATTTTACTAATGTAATTTTTTTAAAATTATTCAATTAATGAATATTCTAAGCTTAAGTAAATTTTAATTTGTTAAACCAAAACAAAATATAATTTGTTTTTCATCTTACCTCATTTTTAAAATAATTAATCTAAAGCATTAAAAAAAAATGTTATTCACACTACAAAAAAAATTGACCTTTTGTGACGGAAAGCTTTGTGA